>JAOWBW010000820.1:194115-306992 GCA_026119855.1 Campanula takesimana | reverse complement strand
CGTGTAACAGCTGCTACACGAGTCGTGTATCAGTACACGAGTCGTGTAGATTTTCACCCTTTCAGTACTTTTCTCTACACGAGTCGTGTAGCCTTACACGAGTCGTGTAACAGACCTGGAACACGAATTTTTTACCCAATTTTTGTTCTATTCCAATATCCATTTCAACCCAAACCTTTCCATTTCATCCTAATCAACCCTAACACTTCTAACAAGTATACTCAAGCTTTATACCCACTTATAAACCCACAAAACAACCTCTACACAACTCAAATCAAAACAATGATTTAAACTCAATTTTATCACAAAAAAATGACAATAAAATTAAATCAACATTTATCTTCACAACAAGCTTTGAATCATCATCTCATGTATCATATAAAACATATATGACCATTTTTTTAAGCTAAAGGGATTAGTAACTTACCTCAAATGGAAATCAAACTCAACCAAAATAACTTCTATTTAGCTCCAAACGATCCTAGCGACGATCTAAATGTTTTATATAAATCGATTATTAAGAGAGGAAGCATACAAGATGATCAAAAGAAGAGAGAGAGAGATGGAGCTTACCTCAACAACAATGGAGGGAGAGAGAGAAAGGGAAATGAGTGTGAGTGTGTGGTGAGGAAGAGTGTAGGATGAGGAGGGAGGAGGGGAAAGGTTGACTAGTTAATTTAGGAGTTACACTTAAACCCCTCAATTTCTACTTCACCCAATTAAACCTTAACACTTACACCCAAGCCCTCCAATACCCCACACAATAATGATCATCTAACATAAAATCTAACACATAAATAAATCACAAATGATCAAGCAAATCATGTTGAGGCATAGATTATTATGAGAGAATAAAATACACACATAAATATATTAAATAATTAAGATTATAATAGAGGGGGTTTCGGGTCGTGACAATCACTCCTCCTTAAAGAAAATTCGACCCGAATTTTAACACTTACCAAGAGGCTCGAATAAACACACGGATACTTCCGTTCCATCTCTTCCCACAGTTCCCAAGTTGACTCCTCAACTTCATGATTCCTCCACACCACTCTAACTAGGGGAATACTCTTGTTCCTCAATTCTTGCACTTTGGTATCAATCACTCGAATTGGTTTTCTCCTCATAAGACATATTCGGTTCAATATCTTCGGTACTTCCGACAACACATGGGATGGATCATACACGTACTTACGAAGCGCTGAAACATGAAACACATTATGCAATCGGCCCAAAGAAGGCGGTAACGCAAGACGATAATCAAGATTCCCAACTCTATCTAATATCTCGAAAGGACCAATAAACCTTGGAGCAAGCTTTCCCTTCTTACCAAACCTACGGATTCCCACCTTCGGAGACACTTTCAAAACACGAAGTCACCCGACTGAAACTCAAGATCTCGCCTCCGGTGGTCGGCATAGTTCTTTTGGCGACTTTGAGCGGTGATTAGATGATTTCGAATAAGCTTAACCTTTTCAACCCGAATCATTAACCAAATCGACACCCCAAATCTTAGCTTCCCCGACTTCATCCCAACAAATAGGAGAGCGACACTTCCTACCATATAAAGCTTCGTAAGGAGCCATCTCGATACTCGATTGAAACTGTTGTTATAAGCAAACTCCACTAAGGTAAATGAGTATCCAAGAGTCTGCAAAGTCAACCGAACAAGCCCGTAACATGTCTTCAAGAATCTGAATCGTTCTCTCCGATTGACCGTCGGTTTGTGGATGAAAAGCCGTGCTAAGCCTCAATTCTGAACCCAAAGCCTTCTGAAACGCCTGCCAAAACCGAGATGTAAATCTAGGATCCCGATCGGAAACAATACTAACTGGAACCCCATGCAATCTCACGATTTCGTTGATATACAAGGTCCGCAAGTCTTTCCATTGAATAACTAATCTCAATAGGTAGAAAATGAGAAGACTTCGTTAATCTGTCTACAACCACCCAAACTGCATCATGCCTTCTCCTCGTGCGTGGTAATCCGGTCACAAATCCATCGTCACATGTTCCCATTTCCATTCCGGTATCTCAAGAGGTTGAAGTAGCCCCGCGGGTCTTTGATTTCCGCTTTAACCTGTTGACAAGTCAAACATTTCGACACATAATCCGCTATCTCCCGCTTCATGCCATTCCACCAAAAATGTTGTCTCAAATCCCGATACATTTTGGTACTCCCGGGGTGAATAGTATACCTCGACTTGTGGCCCTCATCAAGAACTTGGCGTTTTACTCCTTCCACACTAGGTACACACAACGACCTCTATAACTCAAAACCCTTTCAGACTAAGAGAAAATGCTTCAAACTTTTTATCCCCTATCTTACTCGAAATCTTCATCAACTCGGGATCATCCTTCTGAGCATCTTTAACTTTTTGAATTAAGGCAGGTAATACCTTAATGTTCGCAAAAATAGCCCCATGCTTGGACTCATAAGGATCCCAATCTCGAATATCTTCCAACATTTTCCATTCACGCACCATCAATGAAGCTACATAAGACTTCCGACTAATGCATCAAGCGCCACATTTGCTTTACCCGTATGATAAGAAATGATGCAATCAAAATCCTTCAACAATTCCATCCATCTGCGCTGTCTTATTGTTCAACTCCTTTTGCGAGAAAAGATACTTCAAACTTTGATGATCGGTAAAAAATCTCAAACTTTGCCCCATATAGATAATGCTTCCATTTGTGCAACGCAAAGACAATAGCCGCAAGTTCCATGTCATGGGTAGGATAATTCTGCTCACTCGGAGTCAACTTCCTTGAAGCATACGCAATCACTTTCCATTTTGCATTAAAACGCACCCCGAGGCCTTCTTTAGAAGCATCACTATAAATAACCAATTCATCTTTCCCATTTGGTAACACAAGTACAGGAGCGGTGGTCAACCTCCTTTTTAATTCATCAAAACTCATTTGGCATTTTCTTCCCACACAAATGGCACGTTCTTTTTGTCAACTGAGTCAACGGGGTAGCAATTTTGGAAAATCCCTCAATAAATCTTCTATAGTACCCGGCTAAGCCAAGAAACTCCGAATCTCCGTAACTGATTCCGGTCTCTTCCAATCCACAATAGCTTCAATTTTTGAAGGATCTACGGATATCCCTCCATTAGAAACCACGTGCCCCAGAAAGGAAACCTCCTCGAGCCAAAAGCACACTTACTGAATTTTGCAAACAATTGTTTCTCCCGAAGAATAAGAAGACCATTCGCAAATGTTGTTCGTGTTCCTCCCGAGACTTAGAATAAACCAGAATGTCATCGATAAACACAACTACGAAGGTATCAAGGTACGGTTTTAAAAACCCGATTCATCATATCCATAAATACAGCCGGAGCATTCGTTAACCCGAAAGGCATGACAAGAAATTCATAGTGCCCATACCTACTACGGAAGGCGGTCTTGGAAATGTCCTCAGAACGAATCTTTAACTGGTGATAACCACTCCTCAAATCAAGCTTTGAAAAGACAACCGACCCCTGAAGCTGATCAAACAAGTCATCAATAAATGTGGAAGAGGATACTTGTTCTTTATGGTTACCTGATTCAGTTTCCTGTATCGATACACAGTCTCAAGGATCCATCTTTCTTCTTGACAAACAATACAGGAGCTCCCCACGGTGACACACTAGGGCGGATAAACCCACGATCAAGTAACTCTTGTAACTGCTCCTTCAATTCTTTCAATTCGGCTGGAGCCATTCTATAAGGTGCCGCCGATATAGGAGTTGTACCTGGAAGCAAGTCTATACAAAATTCGATCTCTCTATCAGGAGGCATAGAGTACTCCGGAGAAAATACATCCGGAAACTCCCTAACAATATTTACCTCTTCCACATTAGTAACCTTTTCGTAGTATCCAGAACACTGGCCAAAACCCCACACAACCACGGCTCAACAACTTCCTAGCCTTTACATACGAAATAATATGAACTTTCCTACCCAAAGGGACAGCCTCAAATGAAAATTCAGGAACATTAGGGTTAGAAAAAGTAACCACCTTTTTAAAACAATCACACAGTAGCATGGTATCGACTCAACCAATCCATACCCAAAATGACATCAAAATCTTGCAATGGCAATATAATTAAATCAGCAAGTAAAGCATGCTCACGTATATGCACATCACAATCACGCAACACCCTATCCGTCACCAAACTCTTACCCATAGGGGTAGACACCTCTAACACATAAGGTAGAGACTCAGGCAACGAAGATAACTGGGATGCAAATGCACCGACACATAAGAATGCGAAGAACCGGGGTCTATTAGTGCACGTGCCCTCCTATTAGACATAGAAATAATACCTCCAATCACGTTAGAAGCATCAGAAGCCTGTTGTTGGTTGATGGCGAAAACACGACCTTGTACCTTGGGCTTGCCCGAGGCATCTCTCTTCTGACCCGAAGAAGACCCGGTACCACTACCAACTGACTGATTCTTCGGTTTGGGACAATTAAACTGGAAGTGACCCAACTGGCCACAATTCAAACACTTACCTTGCTTTTTCCAACACTTCTCTTCGAGTGCCCTCCCTTTTGACAATAGTTGCAAACCCGATTATTCTGACTCCCCGAAGTGTTTACCTTGATTCCTGTTGCCCTGATGTCCTTGAGAAGTTCCTCTGAAAGGTGAAAAGATATTCTGAGCTCCTCTAGTGTCACCACGATGAGGTTGTGGCTTCCTTGTCCTCCTTGTTTCACTACACTCGTTGATTCAGTCTTCTTTTTATGCTCTACAATGTCCTGCTCCACCTGGTAGGCCACGATCTATGGCATCCTGAAGGTCTTGAAATTTATGGGAAGTGAGTTGTGTTCTGATTACCGTTTTCAACCCTTTGACAAACCTCGAGGTCTTCCTTTCTTCAGTCGAAACCATGTAATTGCAATAGCGAGCCAATTCCGTGAATTTGGCAACATACTCTGCCACCGACAACAAGTTTTGTTCCAAGCTAAGAAACTCTGATTCCTTCCTATCTTGGTCTACCTTTGGGATGAAATGTTCCTTGAACTCTTCTTGAATGTCTCCCAGACATGGGGTACATGTGCCTCTTCCCAATTAGCTTTCAACGATTTCCACCAATACTCCGCCCCTCCAACTAGTTTATAGGTCGCAAATCTGACCCTATCCCTCGTCGGAGCTTTGCAAGACCTCAAAGATCTTTTCCATAGACTCAACCCACCTTTCTGCTTTAGCCACATCTGACCCTCCATCAAATTCTGTCGGTTTCATTCTCAAAAATTGTTCCAGTCCGGTCCTCGGAGCCAATGGTGCCTCTCTACGATTGTTATCATTCATGGTTTTCAATGCCGCCTCGAATATTCCTTGAAACATAGCTATGCTTCTTCCCTCGCATTTCCCTGTCCGGCAGGACCACCCTGTTCATTATCAGACCCTACCATGATTACTGAGTACCTGCATAAGACACTCATCGTTACTCATTCCATACTCAATTACCCTCCTAGGTCACTTAGTCATTCTAGACTATCTACAACCTAGCTCTGATACCAACTGTCGCGCCCCGTACCCGTGGTCCTACATGGCCCCACGCTCGGGACGCGCACGGAAGACGCCATAAAAAACTTATACAAAAAACTTTTCGAAAACTATCATAAAGATAAATAAAATTCACTTTTGAAGTTCAAAACCTCCACTTCACTTTCAAACAACTTTCGCAACGAAAGTACTTGGCACGAAGGCCTACAACAACTATACAAAAATACGAACACCAACATTATCCAAAAATAGGTGTTACAAGATCAAGTCACGGATACAACTACCCTTTAAGGTTATACATTTACATAATGTAGCCTTCACAAACATACCCCAAAAGAATTACCACCTCGACGTCCTTCCTGGTGATAAGTGACCTATCCCGGATGCACTCCCTTATCTAAAACAGTAAACAAATAAGGGGTGAGATAAAATCTCAGTAAGCTACTAATATGCAACTACATTTCATGCCAACATGATAATCACAAAGGAACAATATCATAGGCATTCACATTTGCATATAACACAAAAGATATAGTCCACTCATCACATAACACAATATGCGGAAATAAACACTCATAAGTGGATACTGAGCCAAGGTTCTATAAAACGGAACACCATCCTTTGAGAAGAGCCCGTTGAGCAGCATGAAAGAGCTGAAGCAGGTTCCGGAACCAAGTAACAACAACAACCAGTAGTGGGGGAAATAACACATAGTCATACCCCCAAGCGTGTAGCTAGAATACTCACCATAGGAGCTAGCTCATCCCAACCTCAATCTCGGGAAGGGGGCATCCCACTCAAGGCCACTGAACATGGGGAAACTGGGTTACCAGTGAAGTACATTATACTGGACTTGGCTCGTGCCATTATAATATACATCACTGCCCAAAACAAACACAACAAGACCAGCTGGACTCTATACAAGCACATAGTAATAAATACTCGCTTGAAACAACAACGGGGCAATGATTCCAAAGTAGGGAACCAAGCCAAACATTTTCACAAAAGATGCAACTGGTACTCACATTCATACATTGCAAACATGATCACAAACAGACCAAACCCAACACTCTCAAACAATACTTAGTCAAATATCATGACAACGCTTGTTCACAAAGAAACCATTTAAAATACTAGAGTGTTCCACAATGTCCATCTAAGTCAATAAGAATAGTACTCAAACCTAGACCAATTCTAAACGATTTGTTTTATAAAACACTTACGGAAATATCGACATAATATGAACCTAAAACCCAACTAAATAAAACCCACTCATCTCGAAGTACTCAATTAGATCTTTAAAACGATAGTTTACACGCCTAAAACGGAGTCCGGATGAGAAAGTTATGACCTCCGGAAGATTTCACGTAAAATGTACAAGTGCAGAATTGGCCCTTACACGAGTCGTGTACCCATACACGAGTCGTGTAACAGCTGCTACACGAGTCGTGTATCAGTACACGAGTCGTGTAGATTTTCACCCTTTCAGTACTTTTCTCTACACGAGTCGTGTAGCCTTACACGAGTCGTGTAACAGACCTGGAACACGAATTTTTACCCAATTTTTGTTCTATTCCAATATCCATTTCAACCCAAACCTTTCCATTTCAATCCTAATCAACCCTAACACTTCTAACAAGTATAACTCAAGCTTTATACCCACTTATAAACCCCAAAACAACCTCTACACAACTCAAATCAAAACAAATGATTTAAACATCAATTTATCACAAAAAAAAATGAATAAAAATTAAATCAACATTTATCTTCACAACAAAGCTTTGAATCATCATCTCATGTTATCATATAAAACATATATGACAATTTTTTTAAGCTAAAGGGGCTTAGTAACTTACCTCAAATGGAAATCAAACTCAACCAAAATAACTTCTATTTAGCTCCAAACGATCCTAGCGACGATCTAAATGTTTTATATAAATCGATTATTAAGAGAGGAAGCATACAAGATGATCAAAAGAAGAGAGAGAGAGATGGAGCTTACCTCAACAACAATGGAGGGAGAGAGAGAAAGGGAAATGATGAGTGTGAGTGTGTGGTGAGGAAGAGTGTAGGATGAGGAGGAGGAGGGGGAAAGGTTGACTAGTTAATTTAGGAGTTACACTTAAACCCCTCAATTTCTACTTCACCCAATTAAACCCTTAACAACTTACACCCAAGCCCTCCAATACCCCACACAATAATGATCATCTAACATAAAATCTAACACATAAATAAATCACAAATGATCAAGCAAATCATGTTGAGCATAGATTATTATGAGAGAATAAAATACACACATAAATAATATTAAATAATTAAGATTATAAATAGGGGGGTTTCGGGTCGTGACATTACATGTAAACCTAAAGTCCATAAAAAGACACGTGGAATGGGTCAATCAAATCAGGTGGGTGTACAAACAAAGAATCCTAACAACAACATTTATCACGGAACAGACAGACAATTTTCCAAGTGAACTCAGCAGCTGCAACGAGTGAGCAGTGGTCATAATACATTAAAAAAGAAGTTTACTCATTACAAATAACTACACAAAGGGCATTATCAACATAACATGGCAAATGTGAGAGAAATCTAAACTCAAACCGGAAAGTTGGCAGTACAAGCAGTATCTGCTGCGTATTAGATACCGTCTGTCAGATAAGATTACAACAAAACTGACAAGTTAAATACAGTAGATTACAACAAAGGCTCTGCTACAATCTCAGATATATTCAACTTTATTTTAGGGCAAATTGCATATTTGTGACCTGAGTTTGTTTCATGTTTGCAATCCCCACCCCGAGTTTTTAATTGTGGCAATCAGGCACCTAAGTTTGTCAAATTTTTACAATGTGGTGAATAAACTAACATTTTGTTAATTTTTTAACGGACCCAAACACATGTGCTTCGCACATGACCTTTGAAAAGGGCAATCTTGTCAATTACTAGAGGCTGTGCAGGCAAGTGTTTACTGAGGGGGTCAACTGCAATTTGTTTAAAATAAAAGGAAGAATAAAAAAAATCACCCATCTCTCACACCCTAGCACCACCACCTTCACCATCCTCACCATCACTACCACCGTCTCTCACAATTTCCCAACCCCAAATCTCCATTCACAACCCCAACAAAGCCATTTAGTCTCATTCACCTTCTAACTCTCTCCATTCTCAAACCCAAACAACCTCAAATTTTGATTTGATTTCAAAATCATATCTGGAAAGAAAGAGAGAAGGAGTCAAACTAAAGATTTCAAACTCAGATCTGACGGAAAAGATGGCGTCTCCGGCGAAAATGGTAAAGGATGGTTTATGGATTCTAAGTTTCTGAGTTTGCTTCTTTCTTTCTTTTTTTTTTTTTTTTTGTTTTTACGCATAGTTTCTGAATTTGATTTCTAAGATAGAATGAGGCGGATCTGGTTGGGGTAGATTATAGAGTAAGGGTAGTGGGTGAAGGGGACCACGACCACGCCGATCGGCCGGAAAAAAATAGCGTCGCCGGCGAAAATGGGAAAGGATGGTTTCTGGGTTCTATTTTTTTTTTTTTTTTTTTCTGAATTTGATTTCTCAGATAGAATAAGGCGGATCTGGTTGGGGTAGATTATAGAGTAAGGGTGGTGGGTGAAAGGGGCCACGACCACGCCGATCGCCCGGAAAAAATGGCGTCGCCGGCGAAAATGGGAAAGGATGGTTTCTGGGTTCTAATTTTTTTTTTTTTTTTTTTTTTTCTGAATTTGATTTCTCAGATCGATTAAGGATAAAACACGTGCATTTCACGCCCTTAAAAATATGACAGATTTGCCCTTTAAAAATGTCACGTGCGATGCACATGGTAACATGTCCGTCAAAAAATTAACAAAATGTTAGTTTATTCACCACATTGCAAAAATTTGACAAACTTAGGTGCCTGATTGCCACAATTAAAAACTCGGGTTGGGGATTGCAAATATGAAACAAACTCAGGTCACCAATCTGCAATTTGCCCTTTATTTTATCCAGATTAAGTACCGATTATCAGATGTACCCTCTCTCAGACTTGTCCGCCTTAAATCTTTTGTCCTTCAGTGCACAAATTCAACATCCGGCTTCCTCCTTCAGTCGCTCCAAGCTCAGGTATTGAGGAACAAATTACAAACTTCCAGCTTTAAAGAATTTCAATACATAAACCCCACAGAAACAGTAAGAAAATCTCTAAATTGAGCAGAACTTGATGAACTGATCAGCGTAAGACCAAGAAATGGCCTGCAGCAACAAGCCAATCACTTCACAAATGGAATCCCAGAAGGAACTTGCCTAGCATAATCTTCATAATTTGATCCGAAAAACTGTCTCAGAAAGAACTCCTCATAAGGTATACGCTGCGAAAAGAATCGCCAAACTACAACTGCAAAAGCAACTGTGGATATTGGGTTACACAGCATAATTTGAGTACCAACTGACCAGATGAGGAACCCACTATACCCTGGATGACGAACGAACTTATAAACTCCATGAGTAATCAATTTGTGGTGATCCTCGTGATGAATCTTAATTAGATGAGTAAAAGATCGACCGGCTGTAATAATTGCTAGTTTACGTATAATTTCCCCAATAATTACCATTATAAGTCCCGAGTTGCTTACCCACCAATTTTCCTTCAAGCCTGGGAAAAAATAAATTTCAACCAAGTACTCTAGCAGTGAGAAGATCATTGCCAAGAGATAGTTTTTGCTGATCAGAAGAGACCTAAGAGTGACATTTGATTTCCCGTGAGAGGCGATTGCTAGAAAGTATTCGGAGATGTGAAAGAAGATAATTGCGAATAACATTTGTGATAACTGTCGGCAAGCTGTGTATCCAGAGATCTCTGCCATTTTTTGTCAAATTTATTAGACAGATCTTTGTAAATGAAACACCAGTATGATCTTTGATGAGCAAATTTAATGCGTAAATATGATCGTGTGACAGTTTGGGTTTTAATTTGGACCTGAAAAAGATGGAAAGCTATGCAGTGATGATACAATAGCCTGACTCTCGATGCCACCCCAAAGAAGCTTTACGAAAGACATTCCCTGCAAAAAGAAGAAGCCTAGGTCATCGTCACTTCTAAACAAATATACTTCACCCCAAGGTCAAGTGTGGTTGTTAAGGTACAAGAAGCAGCACATATGGTGAGCTAGGAGAGGATTAACTCACATGTCTCATCTTTTTTTGAGGGTGCAACACAGAAGAGTATAGAATGTTAAACATGTACTCACATACACAGACATTCCAAACATTCAATGTCACAAATAACCCTCTCATATTTCCCTATGAGACGAAATACACAAGTTAGAAAACACACTTGTGCACGGACAGAGGCAAGCTTTTACAGTCAACCAGTCCAACACTCCAACCCTGTCGGACATGACTAGTCCAAAGAAAAGAATTTACTAGGAATAGAGAGTGATAGATGGAGAGGGGAACGAGCCCATCGAACTTGTCCAGTAAGAAAATTGAAAGTGACCGTTGCTCTGGAGTTTCACAATTGACTGCAAAGAGGGGTAAGATCGCTTACAGTCTTTTTCCTGCCTTAAGCAAGGTTGCAAATGGCCCACACCTTGTTTTCCAAATTATTTTCAAAGCCGAGATTGCATAAAGATCTAGCTTGATCTCGAAGTGTGGGTAATAATGCCCTATTCATCATTTTCGAATATGATAAAAAGAGATTCCATAATTACATTCTCCCTCTGTCCCTAAATGAATGTCCAAATGAATGTCCACATTTTATTTAACGGGACTTCTGAAAATTTCAATGTTTCATACAATTTAGTGGCAAATATCCATATATAATCATGTAATCCTCTTTCCAAACATTAAATTTTGCAAGAATAAAGAGACTAGTGAAAAAAATTGGTAAAAAAACAATTAGGAACAAGTTATTTCCAAAAAAGACAATCATTTTGGGACAAAAATTTCTTCAAAATGGACATTCATTTAGGGATAGAGGAAGTAACTTTTTTCCCGATATAGTTCGAAGAGGAGATTCAATGATATTCACAAGCAACAATTACTCATGATCAACCTGGAAGTGCGGCATTTGCTCCACAATGAGGATCCCTTACCAATTACAGTCATTTTGATCGTCATCGGATCAAGGAACAAGGATGGCACATCTAATCTTGTGTTCCACAAACCACCGGAAATTCTGTACCAATCTCTAGGTTATATTCATGATGAGAAACTACGACTTATTCGTACCAAATGAGTACTTAGTTTATACTCCCAATTCCATGGACATTTGAATCAAAGAGTCCATTTTCATTTATTATGCCATAAATATTAACTTTTTTCTCGAATTTTTTTTCATTAATGTTAAAATAAGATACTCCAGCTTATAAAAAATATAGTATCTTGACATTTTTTATCGACTTGATTGAACTTTGACTAAAAAGTTGTAAAAAATTGTTATAAAATTCTAAAATTGTTTTACTGATACTAGTATTTTTGATGGAGCACCAACAATAACAAGTTAGAATTTCATGAGGTTAATTAACATTTAATCAATAATTTGTCAAATTGAGAAAAAAAATCAAGATGCAAAATTTACTATGTGATGGAAGTAGCAAGAACTACAGAAGTGTAAAAGCACAAAATTAAAAAGGTTTGAAAATACGTAACGCTAACGTGGAACCGAGGGTATACAACATTATACATATATCATATACACTACCTCCAGCCTGCTTATGAATTACTATTATATACAAAGGTAATACATAACCATTACCCTAATTTCAAATTCCCGGGGTAACGGTCGCACAATTATGATCAAAATGGGGCACGGACACAAACAAAGAAAGGAAGAATTAGATGGCACGAGAGATTTACGCGGTTCGGCATCTTGCCTACGCCAACAAACTCAACAACGAACACTATCACAACTTCAAATTGCAAAGTGTATCACTAAGGTCCTCACTCTAAGATTGCAGGGAATGACACACTCTTACAAAACTCTCACGCTTGCACTCTTACTGCAGATTTTCCCTCGGCAAAATCTGATGTGTTTCTCTCTTCACACACACACACAGAGTTTCCTAGCTGCAACACACTTCAAATCATAGACCGCGAGGGCTGCCACAACAAGCCACTTAATGGTTCTTAAACCTTCCAAGAGTGTGAACCAAGACACCCTTTTGTCTGACTTGTAAAGAATAACATTCTGGAGACACCCGCTAATTTATTACTCCAGTTCATAAATGATCAATAACTAAGGAATTCCATTCAAACTTAAATAAAAATAAAGCAGCACAAGTGAATGGGAATACCTCTCCATTCGTAACTATGGATTTCCGATTCCGGAAACAACCCAAATTATAACAAAATCAACACAGAACCCTACTATAAGCACAGGGAAAAGAATATACTCCCTCGGTCTCAAGTTAGTGTGAACTAGTGGTCAACTTGATATAACTTTGACCAATAATTAAAAAAAAACATAATAATTTTAATAAAAATTTAAAAAAAATGTAATTGTATCATATGATCAATAATATTTTCAATAACAATTTTTAGAATTTTCGTAAGATCATTATTTTTTATTTAAATTATTGATCAAAGTTACATCAAGTAGACCACTAGTTCGCACTTAACATGAAACGGAGGGAGTATTGAACTAGAGACCGAAGAATAATAAAATTAAAGGTGAAAATTGACACAAAAAAAGCAAGCATTAATTCGAAACCAAAAGGAATTAAACTTAATCGAATGAATAATGTTGAAATCTTTCCCATTAAGTTTACAAATCCAAAATGCAAGTGACAGAAATTGGGGAATACCGGATTGTTTGCATCAGACGGATAGCAAGAAGATCAATCGAATATGATCAGACGCTGTAATCCAAATCGAATTCCGTAGCAGTTCGCCGGCGAGAGTGAGAGGGGGCCTATGAACTGGCTTACTTACCGGCGTAGTAGTCAATTAAGTAGTGAAATTACTGTCGTGCTAATCTGGTATTCATACCATCTCAGGCTAATTGGAAGATGAATATTGATTGATATTCTTGCTATCCGTCGGTGTAGTCGTCAGTAAAGTAGTGAATAATGTTGAAATCTTTCCCATTAAGCCTCTTCCGTCCGATGCTGACAAAATACTAATAACGTTATTTATGTTTTTAATTAGAGTGCGGTGGGTCCATTATCGATGCAACCAATAAAAAACCGTTGCCTCATTTTTTTAGCAAGATTTTGTGACCTTATTTTGTGCCCCTAGCATTGCTCTATATTCTAAACGCATAGTATTACAAAAGAAGTTTCCAAAATGGAGGCGCTATTATGGTGAGGATATTTCATTGGCTACCCGGCACACTCTAATTAAAAACTAGAGTAACACCCGTGCGTTAAACGCACGGTAAAAGATACTTAAAAAATAAATTTCATTAATAAAATTTGATAGTAATTTTATTAATAAAATGATAGCCTGTTAATGTAATATTTGTGTTGAGATAACATTACTAATGATGAGTCTTATCCCACACTATATAAAGGTATAGCATTGACATACTTGTAAAAGTATTTTGCACCTATAAATATAAATATATATACACATATCTCCCTTCGGCCCAAAATACTTGCAGTTTTAGGATATATTTTTTGTCCCAAAGTATTTGCAATTTTGCAGTTTTTCATAAAAGATTGATACATATTTACCAAAACTGCATTTCTTTATGATAGATAGTTGTCACTGTAAAATGATTTAATTGCATAGCTACTTGAATTAATCAAAGGATAATATTGTCTATTTGATATGTATTGATTGTTTTTTTAGTAGGTGTGCAAAGTCCTAAAACTACAAGTATTTTGGGACATAGCAGTATAAATTATAATAATTCATAACTATGAGAGAATTACATATGAATAGATGATGGAGTTGAAGGAAAAGAAACACATATGAATGTATTTCTACTTGGTGAGTTATTTTGGTAAAATTGTTACAAAATAAAAACATGAGAATAAAGAGATGCATTAATAAAAAGATTATTAAAGTAATCATGTCATAAACTTGGTAATGATAGTATAGAATTTATTTTATTTTTATAAGAAACAAAAAACTACTTGTATACTGCTAGAATTAGGATTTTTTTTTTCTTTTTGAAACCATAATTATGATAGAATTTTCCCAAAAATTTAGGAGTGTCATGCGGCAACTAATTACTTAAGTTGAATTAGAAACTCTAAGCGATAATATATTACGTTAAATATGAAAATATCATCCTCAAAACTCGCGTTTTTTACCAAATAAAACGGATGTATAATGCGTTTTCCAAGTTTCTATTTTAAAGAGGAGTGTTTGAGCGGGAAACTGTTTTAGAAATGGGCTCTATCTACTTTAGCCTTTGTTTATATATAGATATCAATATTATGACATTTTATTTTTGTATGCCATATTTTGTAGCTATCCTTTATAACTTTATTATTTCATATTTTAAATTCCTCGTTTAGTTTATAATACTTGTTTTTTTTAAAAAAAATCAAAAGAACCATCTAATATTAATAATAATAACAAACGTTTAGAAGTCGACTATCCACAAACGTCGGAAGTTCGACCCAAACTGTGGGGCTCGCATTCACAAATGCTGCCCTAGAAATTACATTCGCCAACATATTGGCATTTTGACATATCAACTGCAAAGAAAAAAATCGTCATAATAAGCACATCCTTGCAATACATAATCTTGACAAAAACCTGACTCTGGAGGATGCCATCCTTTGCCACACTGGATTGCATGAATATCATCATTGAAATATTGAGTCCGTGCTCTTCCACTCTTTTAAGCCAGATCCACTCAACAAGATAAAAATAATAAACAAAGCCCTCAACAAAGAAGGGAAATCACAGGTCCTCACCAAAGGAGGAAAAACATAGGTCCTCACCAAAGGAAGAAAAACACAAGCTCTCACATATGGAGAGAAAAACAACTTCAGAAATTCCATATTGAACATTATTTAAAACTAGAATTAGAAATTAAAACAACAAATATAAAATGACATACCTGATTTCACATTTATTAATTACAAAATAATAATTAATAAATGTAAAATCGGGTTAAACTAAGCAATAAAAAAGGAGTTAAAAAAACAGATCTTCAATTGATTATGGATAAAGGGCTATGAAAGAAAAGAAAGAAGATGGAAGTTTATAATACTTGTTAGATGCTGTAAACATCTTTATGGTCTCAAACCCCTAAACCAACTTGTCGCGCGTTTCCTGTACCCTTAGTTTTAGTTTAAATATTGTTGTTTTATTTTAAACTTCATTTTTTTTTTTCTCATTTTAAACTTTAAAACTTAGAAAAAATTAAATAAATTATACTTTTATATTTGTGAATCCCACATATCATACTCACAACAATTATCCACTAACTATCATCTACCACACTTTTTTTCTCCCACCAAACCATCTACACACACCACATCACCTTTTTCACTACTTTTCTTAGTATTTGTACCAACCATTTTTGTAGATTTAGAATGGGACGGAGGGAGTACTTTCTCCGTCTACACCGTCTCATGATAAGATTCACACCTTGAATTTGCATGCGTATTAATAAAATATTAAAAAGGAAAAACTGCAAATATAGTACCTGAACTATTGGAGTTATTTTGGATTTGGTACCTGAACTCTCATTTTTTGCACCCGTCATACCCAAACTCGAATTTTTACTGTATCCGTCATACCTACCACTAACGACATCCATTTTTTCCGTTAAGTTAGTCATGTGCCATACATGTGATCAATTTTGCAGGGGTAAAATAGGAAGACCACCCCTCCCCTCCCTCATCTCCTTCCTCCCTCATCTCTCTATCTCTTCCCGGCTTCTCCCAATTTCTGGGTTAAAGATCAACGACCACTGAAACCAAAATTTTTAAAATCCAAATCAAATTGAAACCAAATTTTTTAGATCTGGTTGCTTTGAGATGGTTTTGGACATTTGAGTGGTGAGACGAGAAGCAGATTGACCGTGGAGAGAATTTTGGGGAAGCCGGTGAGATTTGCATGCGTTTGTTGGGCTATGAACCCATATTTCTATCATTATCTTGGAAATCAATTTGGTGTTTAATTTCATAAATTTAGTTTTTATTTTGGATTTTTTTGGGGTGGTTTTGTGGAAACCAAATTTTTTGGAGAGAGAAGGCGATTTTAGGGGGATTTTCGCCAGAAATTTTCCGGCGACCATATCTCCTGCACCGATGACTATTTTTCCGATCCTAACGGTTAGAATGTACGCCTAAGTGATGCGAACATACCTCAGAAGTTTGAAGACGATCCAACGGTTAACGAAACGGGAATTTCATTTTTTCTTGTCCAATTTTGGGAGGTGACGAATTTTGATTTTGTTTCGATTTGTGGTGTTTTGATTGAAATTTCTCGCCCTATTGCTTGTTAATGCCGGCGCCTAGGTCATCGTTACTAGCAATCGGCGATGGTAATGGTGGTGAAATGAGTTCTGACAATCAGAGATGGAGAAGAAGGCCATCTATGGTGGTGATGTTCGCCTGAGAAGATGAAGAGCGCCGGAGGATTGAGTCGGAGGATTTCTTTCTGGGTTGGTGATGAAGGAGAAATGGTAGGTTTCCTATTTTACCCCTGCAAAATTGATCACGTGGTGGTCACATGATGGAGTTAACTGAGAAAAATGGAAGTCGTTAGTGGTAGGTATGATGAATACGGTAAAAATCGAGTTTGAGTATGACGGGTGCAAAAAATGAGAGTCCAGGTACCAAATCCAAAATAACCCCAATAGTTCAGGTACTATATTTGCAGTTTTTCCTATTAAAAAAATAATTAAAATGAGTGGAAAACATAAACTGTGTAAAACACTATTCATAACTCAACTGAATAACAGATAATAAAATAGAGCAATGCTAGGGGCACAAAATAAGGTCACAAAATCTTGCTCACAGAATGAGGTGACGATATTTTATTGGTTGCATCTGTAACGACCCCAAAATCGGTTATTATTTATTTTATATTTATTTTATATTTTTGTGAATATTAATTTAAAATTATGTGTGCATTTTAGGTGTTGCATCATAATATATGAATTTTTCACATTTTATTTGATCATTGAGTTAATTAGATTGTTGGTACTAATATTATTTTGGAGTTAGTTGAGTTAGTGGAATTATATGGGGGCTTTAGTGAAAGTGGGAGTTGAGGGGTTTAATTGATAAAACTAGAACTTGGTGATTTATTTGTGAAATGGGGATGAAAAAATTATTGTTTAAATTATTAATTGATATAATATTATATATCTAAGGTTGATAAAAAAAACAATAGAAACCCATTTTGGCTTCATCAACTTTGTGCCACGTCCTAGACCGACCGACCGACTCACCCACACTCTTTTTCTGGCTCGGTTACATTAACAAGTAAATCCTAACTATTCACAAAACAGTAACTAGAACACAAGAAGAGGAGATGAGCAGTCAGGGGTTTTCTCAGTGGAAAAAAATCACCATAAAATTACTTTCGTCTTGAAATTCAACTAACGAAACCGTAGAATGGCAAAGCTCGAACAAATGATTATTTCTATCGAAACAAACGCGAGTTTGATTGATCGTATTTTGGAGTAGCTAAGTTACTAATCCCCCCTTTTAAATGTTAAAATGGTCATAAACATGCTTTATATGTGATAAAATAAGGTTTTGGGTAACTTTTATTATACTTGTAAATTTGGGACGGAGGGAGTAGTAATAACTTTTATTATACTTGTAAATTTGAGACGGAGGGAGTAGTAATAACTTTTATATATACTTGTAAATTTGGGACGGAGGGAGTAGTAATAACTTTTATTATACTTGTAAATTTGGGGCGGAGGGAGTAGTAATAACTTTTATTATTATGGGTATATGCTAGATGAGGTTGGTATGGTAGTGTTGTGAAGTTATAATGATGTTGTTGTGCTTTAGGATTGGGTAACAACTTGGTAATGAAAGTGAACTTTGTTAGATTTTTCCTGGGAATTGGCCATTCTGCAGTGGAGCGGCCGAGTCAGTAAATTAGAGCGGCCGATCCCCTTATTGTCGAATGTTGAGTTCTAGGAGAGCGGCCGATCAAAGTAAAGGACTCGACCGATCCGCTCGGCCGAGTCAAGTAAGTAGAGCGGCCGAGCAGTCTGAGTTTTAACAACTTGTTTGTTTTTCGTTAAGTATTGGGCTAGGTCTTAGGCGATGTCCTAGGATGCCTAGATAATTGTTATGAGGTATCAAAATGATAGAATTGGTCATTTGTGATCGGGTTTGACTTAATGTGATTGTGTAGATGGATTGTGTGGTGACTTAATGTCAAGATTGTGCACATTATTGTGAAAACGTGTTTACTTCTCTATGATGAGCTTGTGTGGTTTCCTTCTATGGAATCATGCCCTGATTGTTGTTTTAGCAAGTATTTATTACTGTGCTCTTTGTTGAAAGTCCAGCTGGTTTTGTGTGTTATCGAGTGGAGGTGGAAAGCATTATAGTGGCACACTAGCCAAGTTCACTATAAGGCTTTTCCACTGGTCTTATTTCCCAGATTTGGGATGTTATCGAGTGGAGGTGGAAGGCATTGTAGTGGCATCAGTTAAGTGCACTATAAGGCTTTTCCACTTGACCTATTTCCTCTCCAGATTGGCCTTGGATGGGATGAACTCGCTCCCTCGCGTGAGCATTTAGGGGTATGACTTTGTGTCATTTTCTCCCACTATTGTTGTTGTTATGTTATATGGTTCCGGAACCTGTTTCAGCTATTGATGCTGCCCATTGTTACTTTGGCTCTGTTGGATATGGTTTGGTTTTCGGGATCCCGGCTTCAGCTATTTATGCTGCTCAGATGGTTTCAGACAGATGGTCTTCTCAGATGGTTATTCAGATGGTTTTCTCAGATGGTTTTCTCTGATGATCATGTTATTTCGGTAAACCTTGGCTTGGTATCCTCGTAGGAGTGTTTACTCCTACACTATGTGTTGTATGATGAGTTGGTCGTTATTTCCAACCGGTATGGGACGGTTGGCGATAGGGAGCCTCTCATATTATGTGCTATATGCTATATGATCATTTGTGACATTGTTCTTTTATGTTTATCATATAAGCATGTAATGTAGTTGCATTTTAGTAACTTACTGAGATATATTCTCACCCCTTATTTGTTTACCGTTTTAGATAAGGAGCCCAGGGGATAGTTCACACACAGGGAGGACGTCGGGAAGAGGATCTTTGGTAAGACTTTTGGGAAGTGGTGTGTATGTTAAAGGATACATTATGTAAATGTAACACCTTTTGGGTAGTGTACCCGTGACTTAGTTTTGTATCATCTCTTTTAGTAGATGTCGGTATTGTATATTTGTAAGTAAAGTTGTGGCCAAGTGGCTCAGTACTCGTTGTGAAAGCTGGTTTGTTTTATGACGTCTTCCGTGCGTGTCCCGGACGTGGGGCTAAGTAGGACCACGGGTCGGGGTGCGACAGCATCGATAATGGACCCGCCACACTTTAATTAAAAACACCAATAAAATCATTACACCTAGGATTTTGTGAGCAAAATTTTGTGAGTTTCTTGTGCTCCTAGTATTATTCAATAAAATATGTCAGTTGAGCATATATTTTTTTCAGTTACCCAAAGAGTGTGAGGACATATTTGTTCAAACAATGTTCTTTTTTTTTAACAAATTGAGAATAAATAAAAACTAATTTCACTAAGAGACATACCACCACCACTAACAACAACAACAACAACAACAACAACAACAACAACAAAAAAAAAGTGACAACTATTTTTATTTGAGGTTATTCATCAAAGGCCCCTTAAATGGTTTTAATTCTTTAATATGATATCCACTCTTGACTTATTATGTCAGACCTTGTATCCAAAATTCAATTTTTAAAAGTCCCCTATTGAGTTTTTTAGTGTTTTTAAAATGTCATAAATACTCTTTCCCACCACTACAAGAAAAATGTATTTTACTGGCATCGATGCATGTGGTATTAAGCTAAAATGCCATAATTTTTATATTTACTGGCCGTTAGAAAATATTGGCATTGGAGAATCTAGATTTAGTGGCATTTACTAATTCAAGTGGCATTTTGAATTGTCATTATATAATCATTAAATGCCACTAATTCTCTTAGAGGCATCGATAGAGATGGCATAAGGCTAATGGCACTGGCTAAAAAAATATCACTAAATTGCAATTAAGTGGCATAATTTAATGCCTTTAAAGCTCATATTTCTTGTAGTGCACCACAACCCTAAAAGCACAAATACTCGGCCTAATGTCTCATTTCTCGCTTCCATCTCTATCCCCTTTATCCCTCTCGCCATATCCGGTCATCACATTTGTCCTTACCCAACTCAAAACTAAACCAAAAACTAAACATCCATTTATAGTGAAGTCCAAGGTAGGTGTCTCCCACCACATGGAAGTTAACCATACCAAATTTGATGCACTCCTCACTTACTGCAAGCTAACTGCAACTTGTTGGAGTTGGGTTTTGATTAATCTTTATCCTTTTTGGGTACATCAATTGTTTAATCATCGTCCCTTTTTTGTGACCTCGATCTCAAATCAAAGTTAAAGACCAAATGCCTCATATGGACGTTGTCCCTCTATTACTGTAGACGTCAGATGTGTAAGGCTACGAGATGGTCGGTCAAATCATCAACTTCTGTTGATGAGCAACACCATTATCCAATTGAGTACATCACATTAACGAGGAAGGTGAAGGGGGATAGAAAGATCACGTGGATGTTTTGGTGTTGGCGAATAGATAGGTTTATGGTTTGTGGAAATGTGAGACTATTGAAGGTGGTAGTTTGCTATCTTTGTGGAGACACTAAATATGCCATAGTTAGGAAAGAGGAGGGTATATTGCGGCGAGGGGTTTGCGGCATAGAGAGATGCGACTTGAAAGGGTGTATGGAGAAAGATGGGATTAGGATTCATAAATGAAACCCTAGTAGAAAGGAGTCGGGGAAAAAACGTGGAGAGAGAGGGTTAAAGGAGGAAATGAAAAAGAAGTGTGTATTTTAGGGTTTAGTGAGCTAACTGGTAATCTTGGAATGTATAAAAGTTATTAAAATTAATTAAGAACTTATTGAGAATATAATTTCTTTATGTGGACCAAACGTAAGTTAAGAAAACGGTTTGTTCTTGTTGGATAAAACTTTTTTTGGAAAGACGTTTATTTAATTCAATACTATTTAAAAAACAACAAAAAATCATTTTATCTTGTGTTTTTTTCTTCCAAATCTATATTCAGTTGTTAAAAAAATGAACTCATTCACGTTATCAAGACTTTATTTCCTGCTTAGTAAAATTGACTGCCATATTGTATTAAAGATAAACCAGTAAAAATAACGAAAGTACTATTTAATTGTTAATTCAGAAAATTTTTGGGGAAAACTAACTCTTTCATAAGCTATAAAAAGTCTTGTTTTTACCACGTTTAGGGTTTAGGGTTTAAAACAAATCTTTTTATACCCTACGGAGAAACTAATTTCCCACAAAACTTACTCTTGTTTGAAATTGTTTGTCAATGACTTTCTGAGAACAGATGTTACCTCAAGTATTAAGTAACACCCCAGGTAACACTCCAGACGGACAATACACACACCCGAAAATAGTAGAGTTTTTGCAGCGGAAAATAAATAGCACAAGAGAAATATTTTTCTCAAGTTATATAAATATAACTTGAGATGCCTAGATGGCGAAAACCTTATAATCAATACCAATTACAAAGTTTAAAATGGTTCCCTATACAAACTATGATATACTCTCTATGGAACCAAAGTAAGAACAAAGTACAAGATTCTATCCTAGCCAAAACTCACTCAAACCCGAAGTATTTGAGTGATAAAAGAGTGTATGGAAGAAAGAATCTCAAAAGGAGCCAAGAGTACTTTGGTCTTTTTGTGCTATGGATGTGTGTATAAAATTGGCTTGTCTTCAATCTTCATCCAAGCATCTATTTATAGCCAACCAAGACTTGGAGGCTACACAAATAACAGCCTTGGGCTGTTTGTGATCGTGTGAGGAGGGTGGAGATCATGTGCAAGCCTTATCTTCACAAAACAAGCTTGACTTGGTCTTCCTTCCTTGATTCTCTCAACCGAATTCTTCATGCCCAAGTCTAAGCTTCACCTTGTTGTACTCCTTGCTTCCAACGCCTTGCACTTCATCTATTTGATCAGCAACAAACTTTGGACTTGGTCTTCTCCATATTTAACATATTTAACACATGTTAAATATGTTTGTAACTCCCTTATTTACTCGGCTTTTATGAGTAATTCTTCATTAATTTCTTCTCCATGTTTTAAGCTCCATAAACCAACTTTATTATATCTGAAAATATGGACCAACATCTAGAAAATAATATTAGGACATTAGTATAAAAATGACATTAGAAAGAAATATCAAATTACAAAGAATCTCGTCACAGCAATTAGACTGTCAGGGCAACACCTGAGGTAACACCTCAGTTCTGCACTAACAATCTCCCCCTTAATTTGAGATTTCTTTCCAATCACCTAAGTGTTGGTACCTGCAAAAACAAGTTAACCATATGCAGTATAACAGAGCGTTTCACCAAAGATTAACTCCCCCTTAATCATGGAGTTAACCGAAACAACAAAGATTTACTTAATATACTAATTGTAAAGTAGAACCATGTTTAAAACAATTAGTAGTTTAAAACAAAAAGTAAATCAAAGTTTTAAAATCCACAAAACCACAAGTCATAAACCAAAGCATAACCACCAAAGTATTAAAGTTCTAAATTAAGAACTAAAATACGAATTGTTTTAAAAACCAAACCACCACAAACGAAAATTGTTTTTGAAACCATTCAAAGTACCATAAAAGCCATTGCCCAAGTATAGTGGCAACAACAACCTTTAAACAAGGTTATTCTCCATCTTCTCCATTATCCGGCTCATCACTTGTGCCAGCATCTCCAGCAGCACGATCTGTACCAACATCACCAACAGCATCAATAGCAGCACTTGTACCTGCACTAGTACCAGCACACCATCTCCCCCTGGTTGGGAAGAAATCAAATTAATGAAGCCGGTGGTTTCTTTTTGGAGGGTTAAGCAGCCGATTTGGAGGAAGATGGGGCTTTTCTTTTGGGTTTCTTGGTGGCGGTAACAGGTGGTTGAAAGGCAGTCACGGTTGGGGTAGGTTGGACTGAAGTAGCAACCATGGAAGGATCATCAATGGACATGGCCATAGATGGAGAGATATTGGAAACCATGGGAGATATGTCCATAGGTGAAGTAACACCCGAGATAACACCCGGTGACTCCTCTTGAGGTGCAGATTGGTTAGGGTTTTGGGAAGGTGAAGCCATTGTTGAATTTTGAAAGGTAGAAAAGGAGAATTTTTTGAGAAGGGTTTTGAGGGTTTTGAGGTTGCTGAGGAAGTAAGAAGACGATGAGGAGAGGGAGTATAAAAGGTGTGTGTGTGTGAGATAGAGAGAGTAAATAGGGATAGATAATTTAGGTAGTTATGGAATGTGAAAAGGATTATTAATTAATTTTAAACTTAACTCTTATCATTTAAAATAACTAAGATCCTATTTTTTCTCACATTTAAAACTAACCTAATTAAACTCCCCCTATTTACAAGCACACAAAATACCAAACCCCCTACACATTCGGTTTTATAAAAAAACACGTTTTTTTTTTTTTTGTTTTTTTTAATAAAACGAAAAAGAAGAAAGGAAAAAAAAAAAAAAAAAAAAAAAAAAGAACAACAACAGTAAAAAATGATAAAATAAAGAGTGCAACAATCTCCACAAACTTTAAAAGATGAATCCCTAAATTGTAGGAAGATTGTTCCAACTAAATTTTACCAAAGATAAAAGATTTGTTTAAGACTTTTTCAAAATTGTAAACTTTTTTTGTTACAGATAATAAAAAGACTTTCAAACTTTGAAAACTTAACAAACAAATCTGAGATTAAACTAAAAAAAAAACCGAATGTAGCACACACTAATGTGTTGATGGCAACGATGGTAACACTTAAGGCAACACTTATGATAACATCCCTTGATTATATTGAGGCAATTAAGGCGAGATGACCTCACTTTTGAGGCGAAGATATGCTTTTTTAATAAGCAATTGAGGTATAACAAGCTTGCCAAATATGAACACTTTAGGCAAAGAAAATCTAATAATTTAGATATAAAAAGCTTGTTCTTCATCTTCAAACACTTTAATATAAACATATTTTACACTTCTTTATCTACAATGGAGCATCATAGTAGCGAGCTCCGTGCCCCGAGTCCTTATAAAGTGTAAACATGTTTTAGTGATTTGTACTGTTCAAGTAGGAAACACTGTAGTAGCGAACTCAATGTTCCTAATACTTAGTATAAAATCACTAGATAATATCCCCCTTTGACAAGAGTGCATCGTCGCAGCGAACGCCGTGCCCCGAGCTACTAAGGAAATACTATAAGTGTTTTTAGCCTTTTTGCCTTTGAAAAAGATTAGTGACTTTGTCACTTTTGAGTTTAAAAAGGAATGTTATCAATAATGTTACCTAGAGTGTTATCCTACCATAACAAAAAGGTCAGTATGTGCCACCATCAATGAATAGAAAATACTACTCATTGACAGATTAAAACAGAAACAAAACAATAATATACAAGTGTTATCTCAGATGCTGGTAGCACTTGAGGTAACACCAGAAAACAGGAGATTTTTAGAGATTACAAAGACCAAGAGAGTTCTTCAAGAAAGAAAATCTCTCAAGGTCTAAGGCTTTTGTAAAAATGTCCGCTAATTGATACTTGGTATCAATATGCTCTATAGCTATTAAGCCTTTTTCAACCATATCTCTTAAAAAATGATGACGAATATCAATGTGTTTTGTGCGGGAGTGTTGGACTGGGTTCTTGGAAATGTTGATGGCACTCAAACTATCACAGTACATGATCATATTTTTACTCTCAAGCCCATAGTCGTCTAACATATGTTTTAGCCATATTAATTGAGTACAACAGCTCCCCGCTGCCACGTATTCAGACTCAGCAGTAGAGAGCGACACACAATTTTGTTTACGACTATACCATGATACTAGATTATTACCCAAATAAAAACACCCCCCACTAGTACTTTTTCTGTCATCTATATCCCCCGCCCAATCCGAATCACTAAAGCCTACTAGATTTGTATTTGTATCTTTAGCATACCAAATTCCTAATTTGCTTGTTCCGGAAACATATTTAATTATCTTTTTCACAGAATTAAGATGAGAGACTTTGGGGTTGGATTGGTATCGTGCACAGACACACACAGAAAACATAATGTCGGGTCGGCTAGAGGTAAGGTAAAGAAGGCTACCAATCATGGAACGGTAAAGGGTAGGATCGACTGCTTCTCCCCCTTCATCCTTGCCGAGTTTAAGTGTAGTAGCCATAGGAACCGAGGAACTTTTTGACCCCTCCAAGCCGAATTTCTTGACTAGATTTTTTGCGTACTTGCTTTGTGAGACGAATATTCCATCGGGTAGTTGTCTTACCTGCAAGCCAAGAAAGAAGTTTAGTTCACCCATCATGCTCATCTCGAAAGTTGATGTCATAGCCTATACAAAATCGTTTAAACAAATTTTTGAAGTAGAGCCATAGACTATGTCATCAACATAGATTTGAGCAATGACAAGTTCCTTTCCATGTTTTAGAATGAATAAGGTTCTATCCGCCTCTCCTCGAATAAAACCATATTCAAGCAAAAAACTAGTTAAACGACCATACCATGCGCGCGGAGCTTGTTTTAGACCGTATAAGGCTTTATCAAGTCTATACACATGGTTTGGTTGGGATGGATCTTCAAAACCTTTAGGTTGTTCAACAAAAACTTCCTCATCTAAATATCCATTTAAAAATGATTCTTTAACATCCATTTGATACAAAGTAATTCGAAGATAACAAGCTATGGCTAAGAGAAGTCTTATAGACTCAATTCTAGCCACGGGTGCGAAGGTTTCGTCAAAGTCGATACCTTCCACTTGTGTATAGCCTTGAGCCACAAGACGAGCTTTATTTCGAACAATATTACCCTCTTCATCCGTTTTGTTTTTAAAAATCCATTTTGTCCCAATAACATTAGTATTAATAGGACGGGGTACTAAAAACCATACATTATTTCGGGTAAATTGATCTAGTTCGTCTTGCATAGCTTGAATCCAAAAATTGTCTTTTAAAGCTTCAATCACATTTTTAGGTTCTATGGATGACACAAAACAAGAGTGTGTTTACCTTAGTGTATGTGGTTGACATGCACACATACCTTACCATTTCCCGATAATTCACGGGTTCTTTGTTTCTTGTTCGGACCCCTTCATTCACTTCCCCAATTACCTGAGTTGTAGGATGATTCCTACGAATTCTGGGTGGAGGATCCCTTCTTGCGTCATCATGAACTTCTGCATCAGACTCGGATGGATCACTGGACTCAGGTGCTGCCTGAGGTGCTGTCTCATCGATGATGACATTCTGCTCAGCATCTGTGTTAACATCTGTGATGTCATTTGCAGTTTGTATGACATCTTCTAACAACACCAGAGGAGACTCTTGAGCACTTTCACCTGAAATACTTGAGAGATCATCAAAAACAATGTTAACAGATTCTTGGATGGTTTTTAGTCTAAGATTATAAACCCTATATGCCCGACTATTTGCCGCATATCCAAGAAATATCGCCCTATCACTTTTAGAGTCAAACTTTGCTAAGTAATCCCGGTCATTCAAAATGTAACACACACACCCAAAGACATGAAAATAGTGAACTTTTGGCTTCTTGTCATTCAAAATTTCATAAGGTGTCATAGTGGTTCCGGGTTTTAGAAAAACTCTATTAGTTGTGTGACAAGCCGTGTTAAGTGCCTCGGCCCAAAATCTTTTAGAAATCTTTTTAGAAAACAACATCACACGAGTCATTTCAAGTAAAGTACGATTTTTCCTTTCGGCCACCCCATTTTGTTGAGGTGTTTTAGGAGCTGAAAACTCGTGATGTATTCCTTTTCTTTCACAAAAAGTAGAAAATAAAACATTGTCAAATTCTCTCCCATGATCAGATTTGATTCTAAAGATAGAGGCACAAAACATGTTTTTGATTTTGGAGTGTAAAAGTTTAAATTTTTCAAAAGTTTCCGATTTTTCTTTTAGAAAATAAACCCAAGTGAATCTCGAAAAATCATCAACAATGACATAAGAATATCTCTTTCCTCCAAAACTCTCTACCTCAACTGGACCCATTAAATCCATATGTAAGAGTTGAAAATAGTGTGTTGTTCCAGAGTGTTGCTCGGAATGTTGGGCAGCACTATGGGCAACACGAGTTTGTTTCCCCTTAAGACAATCTTCACAAATGATAGGATTTTTAAGATCTAGTTTAGGAATTCCTTTAACAGCATCTAACTTAACAATCTTATCAATGTTCCTCAAATGAACATGTCCCAACTTTTGATGCCATAAGTTTGTGACATCAATTTGTGCGGTGTTGCACACGAATTTATCTTCCACACGATAACAATTATCACTTGATCTAGTTCCTGTCATAACACAATTGTTAGTACCATCAAAAACTTCACAAGTGTCCTTGTTAAATTTTACTTCCATGTTGTCATCGCAAAGTTGACTAATACTAATTAAATTAGTTACTAGGCCATCTACATGCAAGACATTTTTTAAAGCAGGAAAACCATTCACATTTAGTGTTCCTTTACCTATTATATTACTCTTGCTCCCACCACCATAAGTTACACTACCCCCTTGAACGGATTCATAGTGTTTTAAAAACATTTTTGTTCCCGTCGTATGGCGTGAACACCCACTATCAAAATACCATGATCCTTCAACATTTGTTTTTAAGTCAGTATATACAACATCACATCTCACATTGGTTTTTGGTTTCCATGACTTCTTTTTTGATATTTTGACTTTCTGACAGTGTGTGTTATCTGGAGTGCTGGGTAACACTTCAGGTAACACATCTGGACTGGACTCTTTCTTTGAAAGCTTTGTACATTTATTTTTAAGATGTCCAGTAGTGTGACAGTATTGACACACTTTCCCTTTGTCAGAAACATCATTTGAACAAGAATTTTGATCAAACTCGTGACCTTTTACAAAATTTACGTTATGTTCATTACAAGACAAAGAAGAAGTAATACTTTCTAATGATTCTCGGAAACCAATACCTGCTCTCAAAGGCTTACCCAAGTTTAGGATCTCATCAAGTTTGGACGATCCGGTGTTGAGCTTCTTCAAGGTGGTTTCGGCTAGAGTCAACTTGGCCTTGACTTTTTCTAGCTCGGCATCTTTCTGGGATGCTTGAGCTTCCATTCGGTTCAAGTAGGCCTTGAGTCCATCGTTCTTCTTGGATAAATTCTTAACCATTTGGTTCTCCTTCCATTCCTTGAGCATATCCTTATAGAGGATTTTTAAGTCTTCAATGAGCTCATCTTTGCTCATCTCATCCTCTTGCGAACTTCCTGTATCAAGATTAGTGGAAACCATGAAACAAACATTATTATCAGTACTGAAATTGTTATACCTGACAGATGTGGTCTCGGATGTTATCTCAGTTGACATAACATCTCTGGTAACATGTTCAGTCTTCAAGTCACTGACTGTGACATACATGGTTGTTTGATCTGGTTCTTCTTCCTGGACTGAACCCTCATCTTCATTGTTACTCAGGGATACCCATAGGTTCTTTCCCTTCTTCCGTAGTGTGTTGGCACACTCGTTTGCGTAATGACCCCATCCCGAACAAGCATGACATTGAATTGAATCAATGTATTTGGGATCAGACCTTGATTGATCTGAGGATGCTCTACGCATAGGGGCTGACTTTTGAGTAGATGGGAACGTCCTTCTTGGCATCGAATCATACACCTTGGTTTGTTTCTCTTTTTCTTTTACCTGCACTTTTTCATTGTTAAACTTTTTAACCATTGCATTATATTTTCTAGCAAGTAAAGCAACACTGGCACTTTCATCCAATTCTTCAAAAATTTCATCTTCATTATCATTTGAAAAATCTGAGGATTGCACATTTAAAGCAATATTTTTCCCTTTAGAAGCCTCACTTTGTTCAAGGAGATTTGACTCAAAATTTTTCAAAATACTCATTAAAGAATTGATGTTCATTGTAGAAAGATTGTGAGCTTCTTCAATAGATGAAACTTTCATATTGAACCTCTCGGGGAGAGTTCGAATAGCTTTTGAAACAAGTTGTTTGTTGGTAAAAGGTTCACCCAAAAGTTGACACTCATTTGCAATATCAAACAATTTTTCAAAATAGGATGAAATCGTTTCATTTTCACCCATCCTCAATCTTTCAAATTTGCCAGTAAGAGTTCTAAGCTTATTATCACGCACACTACTATCACCTTCACAAAATCTTTGTAAAGTGTCCCATGCCTCTTGAGCAGTGGAACTATTTTGAATAAGTTTAAAAATATGCATATCAACCCATTCAAAAATAGCATTAAGTACTTTTTCATTATAATTAGCTAGAGTAATCTCTTCATTAGTCCACTCCGATTCAGGTTTGACTTGAACGTCACCATCTTCATCTGGAGGTAACATAGGGAGAGAGTAACCATTTGTTATAGATCGCCATGCCCGAAGATCAATTGATTTGATATGCGAGCGTAGGCGGATCTTCCAATAAGCATAATTCGAGCCATCTAAAACAGGAAGACGCTTTTGATTAGGATTAGCAGGATCGAAAGCCATGACAAATCTGGAACGAATCACTTAGTATGTAAAGTAACCAGGCTCTGATACCAATTGAAATTGTTTGTCAATGATTTTCTGAGAACAGATGTTACCTCAAGTGTTAAGTAACACCCCAGGTAACACTCCAGACGGACAGAATACACACACCCGAAAATAGGAGAGTTTTTGCAGCGGAAAATAAATAGCACAAGAGAAATATTTTTCTCAAGTTATATAAATATAACTTGAGATGCCTAGATGGCGAAAAGCTTATAATCAATACCAATTACAAAGTTTAAAATGGTTCCCTATACAAACTATGATATACTCTCTATGGAACCAAAGTAAGAACAAAGTACAAGATTCTATCCTAGCCAAAACTCACTCAAACCCGAAGTATTTGAGTGATAAAAGAGTGTATGGAAGAAAGAATCTCAAAAGGAGCCAAGAGTACTTTGGTCTTTTTGTGCTATGGATGTGTGTATAAAATTGGCTTGTCTTCAATCTTCATGCAAGCATCTATTTATAGCCAACCAAGACTTGGAGGCTACACAAATAACAGCCTTGGGCTGTTTGTGATCGTGTGAGGAGGGTGGAGATCATGTGCAAGCCTTATCTCCACAAAACAAGCTTGACTTGGTCTTCCTTCCTTGATTCTCTCAACCGAATTCTTCATGCCCAAGTCTAAGCTTCACCTTGTTGTACTCCTTGCTTCCAACGCCTTGTACTTCATCTATTTGATCAGCAACAAACTTTGGACTTGGTCTTCTCCATATTTAACATATTTAACACATGTTAAATATGTTTGTAACTCCCTTATTTACTCGGCTTTTATGAGTAATTCTTCATTAATTTCTTCTCAATGTTTTAAGCTCCATAAACCAACTTTATTATATCTGAAAATATGGACCAACATCTAGAAAATAATATTAGGACATTAGTATAAAAATTACATTAGAAAGAAATATCAAATTACAAAGAATCTCGTCACAGCACTTAGACTGTCAGGGCAACACCTGAGGTAACACCTCAGTTCTGCACTAACATTGTTAATTTAGCATAACGGGTGTTGATAACATGATAAAAAGTAAGAATAAATTTATAAATACGATCATGATGGTTAAAGAGCGTCAATATAACATACTTATATAACAAATATTATCATTTTCTTCTCCACCCATTTTCAGACACCACAACTCGCCCGCCCAGGGCCCTTGCCGGGAGAGGGGCCCAAATTTTTTATAGCATGTATATATATATATATATATATTATGAAAAAAAACAAAATTATCACTAATTCTTTCTTAAAGAAATAAAAGAAAATCAGCTGACACATTTTATTAGTTCATTTTTAAGCAAAAGAGGCCCTAAGAAAAACAAAATACACAAAAAAGGCCTATTTTATTTGAGAAAAAAAATAAAAAATCAACCAAGGATAACTACATATATAACTTTTGGGGCCTTCATATTCCCTCATTCATATTATATTTGAGCCCTCATACTTTTGGGGACTTCATATTCCCTTATTTTAATAACTCAAAGAAAATTATTTTTTTCTTGTGACAAATTTAAGTAGAAATGAAAACATCTTTGTAAGACATAGATATATATAATCTTCTTTGGAGTAATTTTTTTAGTCCTCATATTCTTATTATATTATTTTATTTTTGGTGAACATAATTTAATCTTACCTTTTGAAAGAGTTTTTACGACACTTTTATATATTTATTTAATATGTTCTTTTGCAAATTTTGGTACGTTATATGTATATTTTTTTCATCATGTTTTTGTTGTACATATTTTTTTCCTTTTATAATTTTACTGGGTTTTATGTATTTTCTTACTATTTTTATGATAAAAATTTATAGGTTTGATTATAACCTTTAATTTTTCTGTTATTATGCTAATTTCAATCATTTGATCTTACAATTATTTTATACTTAAATACAAATTCAAAGTACAAGTTAACAAAAAAAATAATTCTGCTAGTAAAAAACAAGAGTTTTGAAGGAGAAAAAAAAAAGATTTATAAAAGGCCATTCATTGTTTAAAAAAGAGAAAGGGCCATTCATTGGACCTCGCCCAGGGCCCCAAAAAAGCTAGGAACGGCCCTGATCAAATGGCGGCAACCCACCACCACCACCACACACCAATACCCAGCACTACCACCTCCTTTTGCAGGTCGGGGGGGGGGGGGAGTGGTGACATCGATAGGCGATGGTGGCAGATGGTAATGGTGGGAAGAGGTGGTGGTTGGTAAGAAAAAGAATGTAACAGTTTTAGATATTTATGTTATATCAACGCTTTTTAATTATTTGGGTCACATTTGAAGATGTTGATCTTACTTTTGCTATGTTACTAACCCTGATAAAAAATAACGATCAAATAGTAGACATGTTACTGTTCTTTTTGAGACACTACGAGAGATTTATTGTTATTCGATAATAAATCATTAGTAATCAATGATTAATGTTTAAATTACAAGAGATTTATTGTTATTCGATAATAAATCGATTGGTGCGGTAAGCGTCATTTATGGAGGAGAGTTTCGTTCGTTGCGGTCTCAATTATTGGCAACGTTCAAGCGTCAACCAAACATCCGTTCGCTTCAGAAATGATTTGGTATCTATCATTTTTCATATGTTATGGTTTCTGCCTTATTTCTAGTATTACTTGTCTTCTCTCATTTGTCGAGAGCTTTAGTATTCTCTCCTTTGTCGAGAACCTTCGTATTATCTCATTTGTCGAGAGCCTTTGCCTTCACTCCTTATTGAGAGCCTTCGTGTTGTGGCATCCCACATATATTGAGAAAGTAAATTTGGAGTGGTATTTAAGTTCATACGAACTGACAGTGAATACCAATAACGTCCATAAACTTTTGGGTGGGCTTGTGGTAAGCCAAGGGGACCCAAATGTTGTGCTCAGTGAGCCAGTTGCGTGGTGCTTATGTAGCGGGTCGAGCTTGCGGGCTCGGGTCGTTACAAATGGTATCAGAGCGGACCCCCGGCCGTAAGGTTTGCGAGCTCGTCCGGGGGACGATCTGGGTATTGTTTAGGCCTTGCCGGGGATGGCAAGGATTTGGGCTTGTGGTAAGCCAAGTGGACCTAGTTATTTGTACTCAGTGTGTAACGACCCCAAAAATCAGTTTTATTTATTTTACAATTATTTTATATTTTGAGAATTTTAATTTAAAATTATGTGTGCATTTTATTTGTTGCATCATATTATATGACTTGCACATTTTATATGGTTATTTGTGTTAGTTAAAATGATAGTAGTAAAGTTTATTTGGGGAAGTTAAGAGTGTTAGTGGGAACTTATGGGGGTATTTGTGGAATTTGGTGGTTAAAGGGCTTAAATGAATTTAGTAACTAAGGTGGGCTTTAGGGGAAAATGGGAATAACAATTTTACATAACCTCCCTCACCCCCCCCCCTTCTCTGCGCATACCCTCCCTTCATCATTTACTTTCCCAAATTTTTCCTTGAACTCCATTGTTGAAGAAGAAAGCTTAGGTAAGATTTTGTTTTGTTAATTTTCTTTCTTTTTATTTACTACTCCATTTTCAAATCTAATTATATATAAATGTTCAGGGAGTTGAATAGATCATATCTACCGAACAATATATTTTTCTTGACTCATTTCCGAAAAATAGGTAAGTTACTAATCACCCCTTTAAATGTTAAAATGGTCATAAGTATGCTATATATGCTTTATATGTTATAAAATAATGTTTTGGGTATACTTTTATATACTTGTAATTTTGGGACAGAGGGAGTAGTAAAACTGGTTATAGACTTGTTATTTGTGGGAAGTGAGTATATGGGTATAGTAGTTTTGGTTTTGGGGAATTATGAGAGGATGCAACATTATATATGCTTTATATATTATACTCCTACTCGTGGGACGGTAAAATAGTATCTTTAGTTAAATGTTAAATAAATGTATTATAAAATTATACTATTATTTATGGGACGGGGAAAGAAGTGAAAGTATCCTAAAGTGGGTATATTAGTATATTAAAAATTATAATGATACTTGTGAAACAGAGGGAATAGTAAAAACTTGTTCATAGCTTGTTAGTATTAGGAAGGGTATAGAAGTTGGTGTTTGTATGGTGTTTGGGCTGAATTTGTAGCCTTTGTATGGGTTGAAAATGTTGAGGGTTGATAAGGTTAGTGTTTTGGGTTGGTGAGATGAAGGGAGTATTTTGTTTTCAGCCAAAATGAGATTTCTGGGCTGATTACACGACTCGTGTAGGGGTACACGAGTCGTGTAAGGAGAGATTCTGAAGGGGTGTTTTTCTACACGAGTCGTGTACTGTTACACGACTTGTGTAAAAGTTCTTACACGAGTCGTGTAGTGGTACACGAGTCGTGTAAGGGCCCAAAGTCTGAACTTGTGTATTTTTACGTAAAATCTTCCGGAGGTCATAACTTCTTCATCCGGACTCCGTTTTAGTCGTGTAAACTATCGTTGGAAAGCTCTTCTCGAGTACTACACGATGGGTTGGTTATTGAGTGGGGTTTTGATTTTTATAGTACGTAAATCCAGTAGGTGATTAGTACCAAGATGAGTATCCATGGTTCATTATGGTAGAGTTGGTCTTTTGTGATCAAGTTTGAATTAATGTGATTGTTTGGATGGATTGTGTGATGACTTAATGTCAATATGGTGCATACTATTATGAAAACGTGTTTACTTCTCTAATATGAGCTTGTGTGGTTCCCTACTTTGGAATCATACCCCGTTTGTTGTTTAAGCAAGTTTTCTTTGCTTCGGTTGTGTCTAAAGTCCAGCTGGTACTTTTGTGTGTGTTGGGCAGTGATAGGGATTATAATGGTCTCCGAGCCAAGTACATTATAAGGCTCCTATCATTGGTTTCCATTTTTAACCCCCTTCCTTAGGCCAAAGGTTGGGCACTTTGGGTTATGACTTTGTGTCATTTTCCCCCCGTTGTTGTTGTTGTTGTTTGGTTCCGGAACCCGTTTCAGCTCTTCGATGCTGCTCAGTTGATGCCTCTCAGATGGCTATTGTTTGGTTTGAGAACCTTGGCTCAGTATCCACGTATGAGTGTTTATTTCCGTTTTATGTGTTGCATGATGAGTTGGTCGTTATTTCCAACCGGTATGGGACGGTTGGCGATAGGGAGCCTCTCATGTTATGTGCTATGTGTTATACGCTTAATTGTTAATATTGTTTCTTTATGATCATCATACTAGCATGTAATGTAGTTGCATTTTAGTAACTTACTGAGATTTATTCTCACCCCTTATTTGTTTACCGTTTTAGATAAGAAGGAGTCCAGGGAATAGGTCACAGCACAGGGAGGACGTTGGTAAAGAGATATTTGGTAAGACTTTTGGGAAGTGATGTGTATAAAGGATACATTATGTAAATGTAATACCTTTAGGGTAGTGTAACCGTGACTCAGTTAATTGTATCATCTCTTTTAGTAGGTGTTCGGGTTTGTAAATTTTTAAGTAAAGTTTGTTATAGCCAGGTGGCTAAGTACTCATTTGAGAAAGTTGGTTTTGTGACTTAAAGTCATGTTTTGGTAACGTTTTGGTTGTGTGAACCTTTTTAAGAAAATATATTTCGAAAAAAATTCTTAGAGTTGCTTTACGACGTCTTCCTCGCGTGTCCCGGGCGTGGGGCCAAGTAGGACCACGGGTCGGGGCGCGACAGTTGGTATCAGAGCTAGGTTGTAGATGGTCTAGAATGACTAAATGACCTAGGAGGGTAGTTGTGTATAGGGTAAGTAACGTTGAGAGTTTTATGCAGGTACTTATTGAAAATGGTTGGCACCGAAGGGAATCAGTCAGGGCCTTCAGGGTCGGGAAACGCTAGAGAAGAGGTTCGAGCACTGTTCCAAGGTATGTTTGTAGCTGTCATGAAAATCATTGACGATATAGAGGAGCATAAAACCAAGATTGAAACCTCAGATGTGACAAAACGAGGAGAACAGGTAAAACCGCAACCCCAGCGTGGAGATAGTAGAGAATATCAAGGAACACCTTCGCAGGCGAGGGCATCTTTTCAAGGGCCGCATAATAGAGGAACTCGAAGTAAACGAGTATGTAACTACTGTCAAAGGATGGGACATTTAGAAGAAAAATGTTGGAAAAAAACAAGGCAAATGTTTGAGTTGTGGTCAGTTAGGTCACTTTCAGAAAAGTTGCTTTAGATTTAAGAATCAGTTATCGGGAAGTGCAGCTGGGTCATCTCGGGGCCAAAAGAGGGATGCTTCAGGAAAGGTTAAAGTGCAAGATCGTGTTTCTTCCATCAATCAACAACAGATTTCAGATTCTTCTAATGTGACTGGAGGTATAATTTTTATGTCTAGTTTGAGAGCACACACACTTATAGACCCTGGCTCTTCGCATACTTGTGTGTTTGTGCATTGTGCTTCTTGATTGCATGTGTCTTCTAAGTCTTTACCTTATGTGTTAGATGTGTCTTCCTAAGGGGGAGTGTTAGACGACCGATAAAGTGTCGTATACTTGTGATGTGCGTATTCTTGGGCATGTTTTATTTGCCGGTTTAGTGATGTTGTCATCACGAGATTTTGATGTTATGGTGGTGGAATTTTATATGCTAGTGTGTTTTAGTTAAGCAGGGTATATATATGTGTTTAGCTTTCATGCTATTTATGCATTAAGAAATTTGTAAATTGTTGTTGCAAGCTTGTGCCTGGTAGTTGGTTTATGGAGTTAGTAGTGAAAAATTTGCATTTAAATTGAAAGATATCTTTTCCTTGTGAGATTTTAAATTTATTTCCCTTGAGTGGTACTTGTTCTTGAGGAGAACCTTGGGTGATCTTGAGTGGTTGGGTGCTATGTTTGAGCAACATCAGAGATTAGTAATTGTTTAGTGGTTGATTTGAAGTAATTATCATTTGTTGAGAATTTTAGTTGAGTATATTTCAAAGATGGCTTTTATATCGGGTATGGACATCATGAATGGTGGTTATATAGTTTGAATTCTCACCTGCTTCAGTGGTATTGTTGGATACGTTGAATTGTATAAGTAATCCTAGTCTGATTTCTTTGAGAGCGGTAGCAGTTGTAAAATCAGGGCAGAATGTCTTCATGTTAGAGGATATATTATTTTGAGGAAAGTTTCAACTCAGGCATAGGGTTGAGGATTTATTGATGGATTTCTAAGGTAGCTACACTGTTAACTACATAGCACAGAAAGATGCACTATCTCGATGGATTGGTAAGAGTGAACGAGTTTAATTGTTGCGAGTGTTAATTGATGAATCGAGAGTTGATGACAACTTCAGTATTGATATTGCTTAATGGATTTAACTAGTACTACAGTTATCTAGAGGATATGATTAGTGTTACTAATTTCTAGTGGATATGTCAAGCTTACCCTTATAGTGGATTTGATAAATTCATTATTCATAGAGATGCCTTAAAGAGTGATTGAGATGTTCATTGCTTCAGGATGGTATGGTAACAATGTGTGCTTTGAGAAGATTGATTCCTTATCAACAAAATTATCCTACCCATAAATTGAGATTTATTGCGATTATACATCCATTGCATTAGTGAATGACTTTGATGGAGTTAGATTTGAAGTGTTTACCATATTATATCATCGGGAAAGGTATTGTGTTAGAGAATTCATTGACTTATAGTTCATGGGTGATAAAACTAAATAGGGAATGTTAGAGGAATTAACACTTTGGAGTCTTCGTGAGTTGAGACATGGTGTGACCTTGCGATTGTGAAAGCTTTAAATTTCTACTCTTTTGAATAATATCAACTATCGAAAATTACTCGTGGAATGAATAATGTCAGACAATAAGATTTTGTTCGTGGCTAGTGATGGAATTTTAACTTCTATAGCAGAGTATGTAGTCAACACTTAGTGGAATTAAACATGTATAACGGAGTTCAACTATAGATACTTGAAGGGATACACAAGACCAATTTAATTCTGAATCCAAGTAGAAGTAGAGTATTGAGATAAATTCAAGGAGTTACCTTTAATTGTTTGATGCGAGGAATTCTAAGTATTCAACTAAGTCCTTGAGTTGTGAATAATCTGGAAGTAAATCATCAGTTGTCAGTGATTTGTTCAGAAGATAGTTCGATTTCATGGTATGTCTACGAGCATGGTAATAGATATGGGTTCCTTATTTACATCTTGATTTGGGCAAGCATTTCAGAAGACCTGGGGTTCGGAATTGAGACTTAGTATGACTTTCACCCTCAGTCAGATGGTCAGTTAGAAATAACCATTCAGATTCTTGAGAACTTGTTTAGTTGATTCTAAGAATTCGAGGGATATACCTTTACTTCTCGTGGAGTTGTTTAATATGTCTGTTCTTTTGAGATTTTGAAAAGAGCTAGAGGTTGAGTTTATCGTCTTGTGTTACTTCCTTCTCTCGACGAGGTTGATAATGAGTTCCATGTGTTGATGCCACGCAATTGTGTTTATGATTCTTCTCCGATATGTCTAAAGTTTTAGAGGATATTGAACTCAGTGTGAAGCTTCGGGATTGGAATGAAAAGAAGTATCCTGGGTTGTTTGAGGGTTGAGGTAAGCAATCCTAAAATTCGGGTCGAATTTTCTTTAAGGGGGAGTGATTGTAACGACCCCAAAAATCAGTTTTATTTATTTTACAATTATTTTATATTTTGAGAATTTTAATTTAAAATTATGTGTGCATTTTATTTGTTGCATCATATTATATGACTTGCACATTTTATATGGTTATTTGTGTTAGTTAAAATGATAGTAGTAAAGTTTATTTGGGGAAGTTAAGAGTGTTAGTGGGAACTTATGGGGGTATTTGTGGAATTTGGTGGTTAAAGGGCTTAAATGAATTTAGTAACTAAGGTGGGCTTTAGGGGAAAATGGGAATAACAATTTTACATAACCTCCCTCACCCCCCCCCCCCTTCTCTGCGCATACCCTCCCTTCATCATTTACTTTCCCAAATTTTTCCTTGAACTCCATTGTTGAAGAAGAAAGCTTAGGTAAGATTTTGTTTTGTTAATTTTCTTTCTTTTTATTTACTACTCCATTTTCAAATCTAATTATATATAAATGTTCAGGGAGTTGAATAGATCATATCTACCGAACAATATATTTTTCTTGACTCATTTCCGAAAAATAGGTAAGTTACTAATCCCCCCTTTAAATGTTAAAATGGTCATAAGTATGCTATATATGCTTTATATGTTATAAAATAATGTTTTGGGTATACTTTTATGTACTTGTAATTTTGGGACAGAGGGAGTAGTAAAACTGGTTATAGACTTGTTATTTGTGGGAAGTGAGTATATGGGTATAGTAGTTTTGGTTTTGGGGAATTATGAGAGGATGCAACATTATATATGCTTTATATATTATACTCCTACTCGTGGGACGGTAAAATAGTATCTTTAGTTAAATGTTAAATAAATGTATTATAAAATTATACTATTATTTATGGGACGGGGAAAGAAGTGAAAGTATCCTAAAGTGGGTATATTAGTATATTAAAAATTATAATGATACTTGTGAAACAGAGGGAATAGTAAAAACTTGTTCATAGCTTGTTAGTATTAGGAAGGGTATAGAAGTTGGTGTTTGTATGGTGTTTGGGCTGAATTTGTAGCCTTTGTATGGGTTGAAAATGTTGAGGGTTGATAAGGTTAGTGTTTTGGGTTGGTGAGATGAAGGGAGTATTTTGTTTTCAGCCAAAATGAGATTTCTGGGCTGATTACACGACTCGTGTAGGGGTACACGAGTCGTGTAAGGAGAGATTCTGAAGGGGTGTTTTTCTACACGAGTCGTGTACTGTTACACGACTTGTGTAAAAGTTCTTACACGAGTCGTGTAGTGGTACACGAGTCGTGTAAGGGCCCAAAGTCTGAACTTGTGTATTTTTACGTAAAATCTTCCGGAGGTCATAACTTCTTCATCCGGACTCCGTTTTAGTCGTGTAAACTATCGTTGGAAAGCTCTTCTCGAGTACTACACGATGGGTTGGTTATTGAGTGGGGTTTTGATTTTTATAGTACGTAAATCCAGTAGGTGATTAGTACCAAGATGAGTATCCATGGTTCATTATGGTAGAGTTGGTCTTTTGTGATCAAGTTTGAATTAATGTGATTGTTTGGATGGATTGTGTGATGACTTAATGTCAATATGGTGCATACTATTATGAAAACGTGTTTACTTCTCTAATATGAGCTTGTGTGGTTCCCTACTTTGGAATCATACCCCGTTTGTTGTTTAAGCAAGTTTTCTTTGCTTCGGTTGTGTCTAAAGTCCAGCTGGTACTTTTGTGTGTGTTGGGCAGTGATAGGGATTATAATGGTCTCCGAGCCAAGTACATTATAAGGCTCCTATCATTGGTTTCCCATTTTTAACCCCCTTCCTTAGGCCAAAGGTTGGGCACTTTGGGTTATGACTTTGTGTCATTTTCCCCCCGTTGTTGTTGTTGTTGTTTGGTTCCGGAACCCGTTTCAGCTCTTCGATGCTGCTCAGTTGATGCCTCTCAGATGGCTATTGTTTGGTTTGAGAACCTTGGCTCAGTATCCACGTATGAGTGTTTATTTCCGTTTTATGTGTTGCATGATGAGTTGGTCGTTATTTCCAACCGGTATGGGACGGTTGGCGATAGGGAGCCTCTCATGTTATGTGCTATGTGTTATACGCTTAATTGTTAATATTGTTTCTTTATGATCATCATACTAGCATGTAATGTAGTTGCATTTTAGTAACTTACTGAGATTTATTCTCACCCCTTATTTGTTTACCGTTTTAGATAAGAAGGAGTCCAGGGAATAGGTCACAGCACAGGGAGGACGTTGGTAAAGAGATATTTGGTAAGACTTTTGGGAAGTGATGTGTATAAAGGATACATTATGTAAATGTAATACCTTTAGGGTAGTGTAACCGTGACTCAGTTAATTGTATCATCTCTTTTAGTAGGTGTTCGGGTTTGTAAATTTTTAAGTAAAGTTTGTTATAGCCAGGTGGCTAAGTACTCATTTGAGAAAGTTGGTTTTGTGACTTAAAGTCATGTTTTGGTAACGTTTTGGTTGTGTGAACCTTTTTAAGAAAATATATTTCGAAAAAAATTCTTAGAGTTGCTTTACGACGTCTTCCTCGCGTGTCCCGGGCGTGGGGCCAAGTAGGATCACGGGTCGGGGCGCGACACAGTGGGCCAGTGCGTGGGCTTGCGGGCTCGGGTCGTTACAAACGTGTATTATTTTTATATGTTCTTGTTGCAATGTTTGCTATTCTCGGTCTGGCATTTATTGCCTACCTAAATGTGTTACTTTGTCTTGTTTTCAAACCCAAATTATTACCGTGGAGAGCTTTTGTGAAGACCGGTAATATGCGTGTCCAAGTTTTGCTTGGAGAGGCATTTGGGTGTCGCATGTCACTACTTGTAAGGGCATTTGTTGGAGATACGGTGTCGGGTTAGACATTATTGTACCAGATGTATTAGGCTACTTTAATGTGACAGACAATTTGTTTACAATTGTCTGTGGTCGTAGAAATTTTTGTATTTGGGATGGGCTTCCGACTGTTGTGGATTGCCATCTTTTACAATTTTATTTATGCAATTGATATTGTTTGCTTTCAAAAAAAAAAAAAAAAAAAATTGACTTTTGTGGGGGGTAATATTAAATACAAGGCACATTACATACAAGGCATGAGTAAATTACTTAACTACCCTCATATATATACTCCAAGCCCTCATTTGTTTTCATTTTAAACAAACACTCCATCTCTCCCTCCCCCCAAACAGCGACCAAGTGACCAAGACGCCGACTTCCGCCAACGCCGACTTCCGCCACCACTTCACCATTCGCCGGCAACAATGAACAATTGCTGAAATTTTCAAAACACGCTAACAAAGAAGTTCAACAATAGTGTTTCTAAACAAGAACCCAAGATTGCTAAAAAAAAAAGAACCCAGAACATACTTTTATGAACGAGAAATGGAAACCAAATTAAAAAAATTAAAGCCAAAATCCGGAAATTAAAACCCTGAATTTCAAAGGTTGAAGCCCCATATCAAAAACTGAAAACACACATCCGAAATCGAATCCATATCGAGCACAGATTTGTTTGTAAATGGCTAGGTTTTACCATTGCTTCATTGTAACGCCCATCCTTAATCTCGTTAAATATTTGACTTATTTGTTAAATTCTTGACTTGCTTGTTAAATTCTTGACTAGCATAATTATATGTTATTTTATTTGAGTTAATTATTTAACTGCGTTAGAAAGTTAAGGTGGTTAAATGTCAAAGTTGAAAGTTTAGGGGCCTTTTTGTCAAAGTTAGAACTTGAGGGTCCAAATTGCAATTCTTGGAAAGTTCCGAGTATAAATTGTGTTTGCCTCAGAAAGACAATTCATTTTCTTCAAAAACTTCTCGTACTTTCTCTCTGTTTCTAGAAGGGAGTCCAGTTTTACCCTATTCTCGACTCCTCGCGATTAATTATTCCTCTGTTCGTGATTCTGGTCCCGGATAAATATTCGTGGCGTTGAATAGAGCGTTTCCTGCCGAACAGAAATTAATTTGGGTCAACTTGATTTTTGACTAGGTAAGCTATTGACTCCCCCTTACTTGTAATAACATGCATATATGTTATTCCCGCTACTTGTTCTTGTTAAAATTGTGTTTTGGGCAATTTTTGTGATACTTGTAAAATTGGGACGAAGGGAGTATTTCTATACTAGTATAGTACAGAGAACCTAAATCTAATGGGTTTGCAAATTGTTAAATTATACTCCTATTCGTGAGACGGTAAAATAGTAACTGGATTTAAATATTATTAGAAAAATTGTACCATTATTTGTGGTACGGGAAAATGAATGGAAGTATCTCTAAATGGGTATATTAGTATAATATAAAATTGTACTTATACTTTTGGGGACGGTGAAATATTAAATTAGAATAAAAGGAAATTGTCCTATTATTTATGGGACGGTAAAAGAAATGAATTGAGCCTGAAATAATGTTTTGGGTATTGCCTAAGAGTTAATAAAAGTTACTCCTACGCTTGGGACGGGAAATTTCATAACCTGGGAAAGAAATAAAAATTTCGCATTGTGGTACCTTGTGCGACCGCACAAAAACCCTTGGGCGACCGCCCATCTTTCTGAATGGTTTTTCAAAGGAATTGACCTGCTTGTGTGCGACCGCACAGGACATTTTAGGCGACCACACAGTTACCTGAAGAACAAAATGTTGTTTAAAGTTTGTATAAGTTGGAAGTAACTCTAGTTAAGGTATATAACCTTAGTATAAGATGTCCTAGCAAGTGTTGTGACACCTTAGGGGCATCAGAACTTGGTTTTAAACGTGTATACTCATTGAATTAAAATGAGAACTTAGTCTTGTACATGGACACTTATAGAACTCAAATGAGAACTTAAGTATAAGAGTAACAACTCTTTTATATGTCTTGAAAGTGCTATGAACAAGCACTTATGTGTTATGCTTGTCTTGGAACTAATGTTTGTGCACCGTGAGAGCACCAAATTAGTGTCTTGAGCTCGAATATCCTATGTAGGGGATTATGAACTTGTAAGTATGAGTGGTATAGCTCATTTACTTAATTTGAACTTGAAATAGTCTTGGTCTAGGTTTAGGGTACTACCCTAGATGGCCTAGATGAGTGTTGTAGAACACTCTAGTACTGAAAAATAGTCCCTTCGTGATCAAATGAAATGTGGACTTAAATCATAATTAAATAATAACTTGAGTATAAGAGTAGTAACTCTTTTATGTGTCTTGAAGTTAATGATTGTGCACCTTAGGGGCACCAACTAATGTCTTGAATGTCCTAAGAAAATGATTTGGAAAATAATACGTGAAAGATGTATAATTCATCTACCTAGCTTGAACTCGAAGTATAAGATGTTTAACTCTTGTACATGTTTAACCATCCAAAGAAATGGATTGAGAACTTGGATATAAGATGATAAAATCTTGTATATGTCCTGAATGTCTTGAATGTCTTGAATGTCTTGAATGTCCTGAATGTCTTGAATGTCTTAAGATGAGACAGTAACTTGAAGTATGAGACAATAAAATCTCGTACATGACTGGAACATCCAAATAATTGGATTAAGACTTGAATATAATATTATAAAATCTTGTACGTGCCTTGACACCAATATAGGTGTATGGTAATAAACTTGAAAGAGTCTTGATGTGTATATGCAAATCTTGCATATATTTACTTGATAGAATGTGGCTTCTTGATTGATTGGTACATGGTATGAATAACCAAAGAATTGGGTTATGGAACTAGATAGAGAATGATTAACTCTACTACATAGTTGAACTTGATACGTGTATATTGGAAGTGCTATAAATAAGCACTAAAGTGTAAATGATTTAGTTTTAATCGTGTATATACTCAATGAAGTATATAAAATATAAAGAAGATATCTTGTCTTGAAATGGTTCCTAAAGAAAATAGGGACTAGTGTAATATGAAGATAATTCATATAATCGTGAATACTACGATTTAAATTAATAAGAATGATTACAGAACACAATATGTGTTAGAAAATGTATTCGATTACTAACGATACATATACGTGAAGTATGACTGTGTCTAGGTACAAGGTGACCTATTCTACTACGTGTTTAGAGTCTAAGGTGTTGGGCTCTACTTGATAGTAAGGGTATCGTGATAGACACTTTAATGTGTTAAACGTGATATGAATATGTACGTGCAAACTTGGCATGTGACAAAGTGATATACCCTACTACTTGACTGAAGTCTGTTATTAATGGACTCTTACTTGGATTGATCGTGTTACATGGACACCTTATGTTCCAGTGTTATCTTGGTTTGTATTCGCAATAATTGCGTATGGGTACTTGTATTCTCATGAGCACATGATACATAATTACATGGTGCATATTCTCGTGAGCACATGATACATGATTACATGGTGCATAAAGAATAGTCCACTAATAAGGGACTGAGTTCTGTTCTCGTAGTTCAAGTAAACATCTACTTGTGCATTCTTGTGTGAGTCCAGCTGGTTCTCCTTGCTTGTTCGAAAATATATAGGTTCACGCTTATCGCGAGAGCTAGGGTTTAAGTGACAATCGGGTCCCTATGTATTTCCGCATGACCCCTTACTACCGGCCATAGTAAGGGCATAGCTTCCTTGGTTAGAGCAATAAGCCTGACCTAAGTGAATGCGATTGTCTTGAACACCTCGTGGATCTTGTTCTTGTGGATGACACTGGTTACCAGGTCTTCTTATATACTGCACAGCAGTTCTTGTTCTTGTTCTTGGTTGTCCTCAGCTAGAAAAGCATCGACAACAAATGGTATTCTTGGGAGGAATAAGGAAGGATTCAGGTACAAATGCGTGATAGGCCTATGTGCATCTTGGTGAGTTGGTCTAGCCTCTCACTCTACTTGACTACTTGTTACCTGAACCTTTCTTGAGCTTGATTACTTGTTGAGTTGGCTTAGCCTCTCCTATACTTGTTACTTGATGATACTTGATATATGTTTAGTTGAGTATCTACTTGTATTGCATGATAACATGACATATAGTTGCATGTTAATAGCTTACTGAGATTTATCTCACCCTTTATTTGTTTAATTGTTCCCCCCCAGGAAAGCAGGGGATAGTACGCAGTGAGGCTCGACTTAGCTGGGAACTTACTCAGCAGGATATTCTTGTTCGAAGTTAGTGTCCTTTTATATTTTGGTAAGGACGATCTTGTATGAGTTAATAAACTCTGGGCTTGTATTGGGGTAGTATTTGTTGTCCACAGACAGTTCTTGATGCCAGCTTATTTGCTAGGCATGTCTTCCGCTGTATGTAACCTTGTTTGGTTTTAATTTTCTTGGTCTAGAACTCGTTGTGAGCTATCTTAGCTCCTTATTCTTGAGTAGATATAGCATGTCAGTTTGTTTCTAGCAGGTATTGTTCCTGTTTCCCGTTAGTTTCTTGTTTCTTGTTAGTTACGCGCACCAGGTTCGAGGTTCTATTAGGGGATCCCGGGACTTGGGGCGTGTCATTCATGTTGATTTCTAGGGTTTTCGACTGATTCGATTGAATAAATCAATTGTTAAAAACTGTTTATTTCGTGTCTATTTAGGTGAAATACATGCTGTTATTTTGTGTAAAAGTTGGTGAAATGCACTATTATATTTCGTGTACAATTGGGGTGAAACTCAGTGCATGATTTCGTGTAAAACCATATGAAACAAACAACTTCAACATTTTCCATATTTCGTGTAAACCTGTGCGAAATAATCAAATTATTTCGTAAGCGCGTACACGAAACACGCGTATCCGGGTAAGGGCATTTTTGGCATTATTGTACCTTATACACAATCAGTGGCGGATCTACACATTTAAATTTGGTGGTGCCTATTTTTTTTTTAAGAAAAATTGACGGGAAACTCTGCCCCCGATTTTTTTTTGAGCAATACCGGGACAGAGGAGTGAACTACAGAATTAAAAAAGAACACATGAACATTAAGTGGGACGGAGTTAGTAAAATACTTAGACAATATACTCTAAGTAAAATTCACAAATATAAATATAATAGGCTTCAATATATCAACATTATATTAAATAAACGCAATTTACATATGATTTTTCCTAGGATTCATCTTTTGAATTATGATTTTCAAATTAGTATCCTGCTGAAGAAAATCAAAATAAGCACACTCAAAATCAAAAAAACAACCCCCCCAAAATTCCGCAAGAACCCATTTCACAAAATTGAAAGAGAAGAAGTTTTCATCAGTTTGAATGAAAGAATCAAAATCAAGAAGAAAATCATGACATTGAAATTAATTTTAGGGGTTAGGGTTTACCTTTAATTGGATTTTTTCTTGATTTCTTGAGGGGGTTGTGGAGGGGGAATATCTCCATCCATTCCGGCGATGGTGGCGGACTGCGATGGCTGTGTGGGGGCGGCCGGCGGCGGCGGCTGTGGCGAGCGGAGAGGCGAGCGACGTCGAGCGGCGAGTGTTCGTCGACTTCGTCGTCCTTCCGTTTCTACTTTTTTTTTTGGTGTGGGTTCTCGATTTCTTCTTATGCGTATAAGCTTATTAAGTTATTTCTGAGGTTTTTTTTTTTTTTTTAAATTCCAAAATGACGTCGTTTTGTAATTTTTTTTTTCTTTTTTTTTTTACCCGTGCCTGGGCACCTGTAGGCGCTTGCCCAGGTCCGCCCCTGTACACAATGGTGCCTTGTATTTAGAATTCGCCTTTTGTGGGTTAGCCCACACATTTTGGTTTTGTGGTTTACTCCTCAAGTGAGACCCAAATGACAAAAGAAGCGGTGAGTCGATTATCTGCCATACTAGCTTGTTCCCGCTGAATCGCCGGAGCAGCTATAGATTTCCCGACGAAGCCTTTTGGCCTCATCATTCTCTTCAATCGCACACCAGGCAATAGTTTTCTGATAACTTTCGATTGCCATCGCATTCTAATCTCTCCAAGCGTCGACCATGCTGCGGAGGTATAGATGTCATGCCAAATACATACACACAGATTTTAATTAGTCATTTTCAATTTTAGGTATTACAAATGGTAGAAATGGTCCCGATTTTAGTTTGAAATTGTTTGTTGGCATTTTACGGATTGAATCAATATGATCTTAGGGTTTTTTGCACTTTCCGATTCGTTGGCCGGAAACTTTCTGCTTTTAGTTGATATTTTGTGCATTCGGATATGGAATTATGTATATTGTTGTTATTAAGTTTGGGTTCTAAATGGTTCAATGTTGGTTGGTTTCCTTCTGAAGGTCCATTTTGGAGCTCTATTCACGGCAATCACCCAGAAGGATCCCAGTCCGTGTTACTAGCCAGGTATGTGTGCAGAACTTTTATCCTTAAATCAATTGTGCGTCGGAAACTGGATTTAAGAATGATTGATTCAAAATTTGTGTTGAAAATTATTCCTGTCTTCATTAATAGTGAAGGAAAAAGAAAGTATGTTTATGCTCTATCCAAGTGTAAGCAGTTGTTTGGTTGTTGTATTGAAAAATTCTTCCATTTTTGTTAGCTTTGTTTAAATGCGAGCTAGTTTGTGATTGTACATGCTTAAGCATTAGAAGGCGTCTCGTTTGCAACAAAAAGGAAAACCAGTTAATTCTCCAAGAGGTCATCCACTTAAACAAGAAGAAGATAAACTATGCATTTAACCAAGGTTTTCTTAGCTGTCAGACATAGGCTTGAAAGGTAATTCCCCTGGGCACGGGGACAATATTTACGGAGTATCATGCCCACATTCTAGAAAATTGCAACACTAGTCGGAGAAATAACAAAAATTGTTGCTAATTTACTGAACTGAAGGTTAAAGCTGATATGTACTTAGGGTTGGGGTTCTTACGGTACAATCTACCGATTTCAAAACATAAAACCAAGCAAAATTACTATAGGTGAACCATTTTCTATTAAATAAAGGCCTATCGACACAGTGAACCACTGTATTTTGCTCTAGCTTTGCTTTTAATCACCCATGTTTATTTTTAGTAGTTTTAACCACCCTACTCCAAATACGCTTTTATTAAACTCAAAACCCCTAACGGCATCCAAAATTGTTAAAAAAACTAACAAAACCTAACGAGAGTTAACTTCAACACCCCCAAATAACGAATAATTCTAAATTCGAGAGGGTAGATGCTAAAAGTGAGGGGGAATAAAAGCTAATCGTGCATAAATATTCAATTGCTGATGGCAACTAACATATTACATAATAGAAAGCTCGAATTGAGCTCTTGAAACTCCATTGTTGGCCCTTTACAAAAAGCTTGAACTTGAGCTCAATTCGGGCTCTTTAAAACGTTGGATTCCTTCAACAATTGAATATTTACGTTCCATTAGCCTCAATTTCCCCTCGATTTCAGTCTCCACTCTCATGAATTTAAGAATTGTTCGTTATTTGGGAGTGTGGAAGTTAACTCTCATTAGTTTTTTTTTGGATGTCGTTAAGGGGTTTGGGCTTTATAAAAGCGTATTTGGAGTAGGGTGGTTAAAACTGCCAAAAATAAACATGGGTGGCTAAAAGCGGAGCCAGAGCAAAGTATAGCGGTTCAGAATGTCGGTAGGGCTTAAATAAATAAACACCGTTTGTGCATCACTAATACAAACCGTTCTCTGCAATATATAAAACTACTGAAATGCGATGAGCTCTTCGAATATAAGCAAGCTCCTATGTAACTGTCCAATCATGTTCAACGGAAGCTAAGACTAGTTTAAGACTAGAACACGATAAAGTTGGCCAAAGCAAGCCACTACTAACTTCAAGCCTTCAACTTAATTCCAAGAATTTATCCACTTAGATTTTATTCATTCTTCATACTTCCACATAGTATTATGGTTGTAGCGAATCAGTGATCAGAGCAGAGAGTAAAGGCTGGTCTAGTGGATAAGGATTAGCAAACTAGTATGTGGTTAGATACTTGATCAAAGGAGAGGGAGGGAAAGGGATTAAAGGAAGCAAAATTATCATTGCAGTATTCGGCACAAGTAAAAACCTAAAAATTTCTATGAGCAGTGCCCAGAAGACCTTCCTTGTCAGGCTGCGATTTATGGTTATAACAATATAGCTAAAGGGGTTATATTACTTTTTTTTTTTTGTGTGCGTGTGTTGTTGTTGATAGAAATGGAAAAAAATTATTAGGAGAACAAATACTAACTGATGGATAAGGGGTCCATCTACCTAAACAGTACAGACAATGCATGAATCCTAAATTAAACAATAGCACCAGACCAATTTCTCCCAGACAGCGAAAGACCTCGAGAGGCGCCAATTAGCAGAGGCCCATAGAGAAGCTAATGTAATCACTTTCCCCAGCAAAAGATGCCTCGGTAGTGATTGATTCTTAAAAATCCTCGCATATCTTTCCATCCAAATGCAATAGCAAACTGCAAAGACCCCACAATCCCACTGACTTTTCACATCTACTCCTTTTCCAAACCCAAACCTTATGAACTGAATTTGAAGAAGGAACAAATTGTTTCTGGACTTTCCCACTCTCTAGCTACCTCGAACAAGCAATTCCAAAGAGAACGAGCATTGCTGCACCGGAGAAAGAGATGATCAATCAAACGTTTCTTCAAAAAACTTGCAATTTACACGCCAGTTTGGCGATAAAACATTTATTTGACCTCCAATCTCAATATATCATTAGCTTTGAGTCCATAAAGCACGAAAGCCCACATAACGCACTTATCTTGAAAGGAGTCTTAGACTTCCAAGCAAAAGATGAATGCGGAAATGAAGATGGAGTGGGAAGGGATCAAGAATTTAATAAAGGCTTTACGAGAAGAGTTTCTGATCCCTCTGCAACCCTCACCCTAGAATTGTGATATAGTGATTATATGAGTAATACTCTGTCCAAAGAAATATGTAGTCCGTGCAATCGCAGCTGTCTTAACAGTATCTATATGAACTGCTACGGGCCCACGCGATAGTTCTTTACTCTGTTAGTTGTTCATAGAGCACATTGATAACGATCTCAATTGTAATGTGCTTGGTACTAACGACTCGAGCCAGATAGCTAGCTAGTCCATGACCCTGGCCCATAGATTGGCCCAACACTTGTGATTAGGGATGGCAACGGGCCGGGTTTGCCCAAACCCGACCCCGACCCGAGGACACCACCATCTCTACCGGGCCCGGTCCGGCCCGAGGGACACCAAACCCGTGCCCGCCCGAACCCGGCCCGGTTGCATGCCATTTCCATTTTCCACAACAGCAACAACAACATACAACAACAACAACAGCAACATGCAACAACAACATTTTTAAAGTCTTCAAAAAAGATTTAAGTTCTATGCTTACAATTCAAAAGAACAACATTGAAAAAAAATAATACCAACTTGCCTAGTGTCAATCATTGTTTAGTGTTACAACCCAAACAAAGTAAATAAAATGATCAAACTACATCAACACACCATTCAACAACTTGTTTAGTGCTACAACCCAAACAAAACAAATAAAAATCCATCCATAACAAATATTCAAAACCAAAAATTCAAAGAGACTTCATTCTCCGCTTCAATCCCATTTCATCTTCTAAAGTCATCAAATCTACATAGTTAAAAATAACAAAATAGAAAATTAATAATACATTGAGTAACCAAATAAATAATTTGCAAAATAAAATTTCCTTACCCAATCAATCTTGAACATCAACATCATCACCACAAGTTGCCAAGTTATCCACTCTACCCACACTCAAAGAAAGAGCTATATACAAAAAAGTAATGAGATATATACAAGTAAAATTTAGAAGTTTATAAACTAAAAGCTAGCAATTTATAATATTTACATTGATTTTCATTCCGTAGCCAATTTTGGGTGCACATCAATGCTTCTAATGTGTTGGGAGCCAATCTACTACGATGAGGACTAATCAATCTTCCACTTGTGCTAAAGGCCGCCTCGGAAGCAACACTTGTAACGGGTATAGCAAGCACATCGCTAGCAATTTTTTGTAGAGTTGGAAATTTAACTCCATTAGTCTTCCACCATCCCAAAACATCAAACTTTCCCTCTATTGGCAACACCAATTCTTCCAAGTAGTGATCTAATTCCGATTTTACATCCCTTTGATTTGATGTACTAAAAACAAACTTCCTAAAATCCGAAACCCTATCACTTGCATTCCAACCACCACCCGAAGAACAAGAAGAGGATGCTCCACTCACAACCGTTTCATTCACATTCTTTTCACCTTGGTACTCATTCAACAAATCATAACAAGAATTTCAAATTTTTTCAATCTCAACAAAAGCAAACTCTCCATGAATTTTAGGCAAAAAATACTCAATAAGCTTCATCTTAAATCTCGGATCCAAAACACATGCCATTCCCAAAATCTCATGACATTCACTCCAATATTTATCATACTTCTCAAGCATTGTTTTTGCCATATCGGAAATAAAAAGTTCGGAATCAAGAACCCAATCATTCAATGCCAATTTGATTTCACAAACATGTAGAAAAAACTCATTAGCAGTAGGATAAGAAGTTCCAGAAAAAAACAATGTCACATCATAAAACTTTTTCAATTTCTCGGTAATCCTTTCAACCCTTCTCCAATCTTCCTCATCCGGTAAGCAAGTATAAGACCTTTCTTTTAGTTTCAATCGTGGAAAAACAAGTATATACTTTAAGGCCGTCTCAAGCATGATATAAGTCGAATTCCACCTAGTGGGGCAATCAAGAACTAAAGAAGTAATGTCTTTAATGGATAATTGGCGGGCCGCATCCTCAAACTTTTGAATTCTACTACGGGAACCTATCCAATAGACAACACTATTTCTCACATTTTCAATTTCTTTCTTAATAACCTCCAACCCATCATTCACAATTAAATTTAAAATGTGTGCACAACATCGCATGTGAACAACTTTCCCCCTCAACATAAGTGTGCTAGGATCTAGTCTATCAACCATCTTATCTAACATATCATCATTGGAAGATGCATTATCAACTGTGATAGTTGACAACTTTCTATCAAGATTCAATTCCATTAATGCTTCAACAAGAAATTCCGTGAGGACATCACTAGTATGTGGAGGGGGAACGTAAATAAACCTAAAATAGAGAGAAAAATACAAAAATGAAATTTCAACAAAAAAACAATAACTAATAGAGCAAACTAAAACTTGTGCTAGTAAATTAAAACATACCTCACGATACGATTTTGCAAAACCCACGAGGAATCAATATAATGTGCTGTAACCGCCATGAATCCTTTCTTGGTCGGTTTCGCGGTCCACATATCCGTAGTGATGGCAACTCTCGAGTTCAAGATCTCCAATTCCTTAAAACAACTTCTCCCTCTTGGAATGATAAATCTTCATAATGTCACTCTTGATAGTATTTCTCGTAACAATTACAAATAAGGGTTGGAGGTTGCTTGAGTATTTACGAAATCCATGATGATCTACATTACTCAATGGATATTCATGTAACACAATCATATCCGCAATATCTCTTCTTGACCGGTCTTGATCAAAAGCAAATGTGCGGTACTCCACCTTACCATCCTTTGTCTTCTTACCCGCTTGCAACAACATTTGTCCAACATCTTTATGTTTAGTCTTTCTACACCTTATTAAGTGACTACGTAAGTGAGAAGTACCATAACTGCTAGCCCCTTCTAACTTTTCGTTACAATGATTACAAACAGCTTTCACAACCCCTTTAACCGTTGTTCTAGTCATCTCTTGCCACACATCGGATGTTAAACTCTTCTTAGGCTTGGTATCTTTGGAAGAAGACTCAACCTCATTTAAAGAAGGGCTTGAACCGACCGGTGTTTTACTCGCTACACTTTGAGAATCTACCACTACCATAGGTTCATCCCCTTTCTCATATACATGCACATCATCATCATTAATAGCCTCAATTTCTTGAGCCTTTCTTTTAGACATCTAATAAATTTAAAAAGAAAATCCATTTAATATTGTATAAAAAACAAAGACATGAATCATTATAAGAATAAGAAAGATACAGATTCTTGTTCAGGCAACTAAAAGACTGAAATTTCAAATCCCTTGTCGAACCCCAACACCGATTTGTTTAATTCAATCTAAATGTTGGCTATTAATTAGGGCACAACATACACTCATTAAAAATATACCAAGTAAAATCGACCCCATTAACCATAGCTTTCTAAAACCCTACTTTCTGGACAATATCGATGAAATTGCACACAGCAAGGATATATTTGTTCAGCATTTACTAAAGATCAAAGACAGAAATTATTCGTGCAACACTGGTTCAGGTAACATTTAGATTTCAAAGCTATCATACACAAGGGGATATTAATCAAGTATATACTCTTTTCTATTTCGCACAAAAGAAATTAAATCGCACAAGAGATGAAGAGAACTCACTCTGTTAGAGAATTGGCCGACGGTGGTTCGAGATGGCCGGAGGAAGGAGCTGTTGAGGTGGCTGCAGGACCGAAGGCGCAGGCGGTAGACTGGTAGATATCGCCGTCGCCGGCAATCGTTCACGGTCGTTCACCAAATCGCCATCGCCTCTCTCTCTTTGCGCTCAGTAAGTAACGGCGGAATGAAACCCTAAGCATGGCAAAGGGTAAAGATTTAGTATTTATACTTAGGTTTTGGAAGTAATAACAGGGAGAAATAGGGGCATAATAGGAATTCCATAGGACATGGTACAGCCGGGTTATAAACGGGTCGGGCCGGGCCGGCCGGGTCGAACTGTATTGCAGGACCCGGACCCGCTGGGTTTTGAGAAACACCTACCAAACCCGGCCCGCCTCGGGCCGAAAAGTGACAGAAACGGGTCGGGTTCGGCGAGATTGCCATCCATACTTGTGATGTTGACTACCTCACGTGATAGTATTTTTCTCCTTTGTGATGAGGCTTGGTGTCCATGGATCAATCTGTTCGGCATGGCTGACAAAGCCTGGATCTTTTCAGAGCCTGTTCATTCATTTCTCCAGATTTTGTACAGAAGTTTTGGAAGGTATAGAAATGCAAGTCTGTAGGAACTTTTGTGTTTTACTGCCATCTGGTATATGTGGCTTGAGAGGTATCATGAATTTTATGGGATCTAGTGTTTTATGTATGACTTCTTTGCGGGCCTTTGTGAGGGGTGCCTATCGAGGAGTTCCCATTTTCTGTTTTTCTTTTGTTATTGTATTTCGATGGACTTGTTGTGCATCTCTTCTATTTCTCTATGTTATTTTTATTATATATTTATATATATATATATACACCCTTGGCTGTTTCTGTCCTAAGTTCTGCAGCTGCTGCTCGCATTCAATGTTTCACCACCTCGTGTTTTTTTTTTTTTTTTTTGCTTAATTGAAAGATTGTAAGACTTGTAAATGACAGGTTCATGGTGGTTTTGATTATCATGTTTTCTGCTGTCACTACAAACGACTTTTTTTCTGACCCCGTTGGCCTTTTCTCCTGCCTAGATTCCTTTCTTCCATTGTTCTCATGTTTCCCCCCTGCTCTCACATCCTTGCCCTTCCAATATTATGTTTCATTCTCTAGAAAAGCGTTGCCAGAAGAAAAATCTTTACTCATTTTGCCTTATCCTGTTGGCCCTTTCCCACCTATTTCTTCTTTTATTTTTCTTCATCGATGACATATGAAGATTCATATTAGCCAACCCCAAATTATTTTGGGACTAAGGCTTTGTTGTTGTATGTGGTATAGAGTACGACTAAATATATACTACTGATTTGATGTTCGTAATCATGTTTTCTGCTCCCTAACCATATTGAAACACTAGCAGATACCACTGTATCTTTCCTCTAGGAAGGAGTTTTCAGTCGCATCTCAACCTAATGCACCCAAGGGGTCAGGCCCAACAGGCAAACCGTCTGAATCTGGGAGTCATTTATCAAAGGTTGTTATTGGAAGTGTAGCCCTTGGTGCGGCTGTTCTGACTGCCTATCAAACTGGTCATTTGGATAAACTTCTTACTAAAGAACCGCATAGTGATCTTGAGTCCACAACACCCATTGTCAACAAAGAGCCACAAGAGTTGCCAAACGTCGGTCAAGATTCAGGGGATGGTGAACATGCAGTTGAAAAAATTGCTGTGGTGCCCAATTCTGAGGAACCAAACATAGCAAGTCTGAACGTGGAGCGTCATGTGGAAAACATTGAAATTCATTCAAGTTCGAGCAAAACTGAAAGCGAGAATGACTCTCAAGTGAACCATGCATCAGAAACATTACCCCAAGAAACTGTCCAGGATGTTGACTTGGATAGTTCTCCTCAAAGCTCAGTGGCATCTGAAAAGGGTGATAACATATCTGAAACAGCCCTTTCAGAGAGTCTTGACGTGAAGAACCAAGAGATCACTCCCAGTACTGCAAATGCTGAGGCAACCGAAAGTACACCAATCCTCAACCAGGCTGCTGGAGGTATCACTGAAAATGAGATCAAGTCCCTGCCACCCAATCAGCTTAACACTCGAGACATATTGGAGGTACAAATTGTGATTGCCATTTTAGCTTCTCCGATTTTCCATCTACAGCTATGACAAGGGAAATTCTTTACAGGATTCTGTGAGTAATGGCATCAATGAACCCAATTCCCTCCTTGACGAGTATCGTTTGCAAGAGAAGTCTGAAGAAAGTGTTGCAGCTTCCACGTATGAGCACAAGGTTAGTATTATCAAACAATATCCCTGAGAAAAAGAAAGGTTCTTTATGTACTTGTATGAACTGTATGCATTTACTTGCTTGGTAGTCGAACTTCATGCAAAACAAGTACCATTGTTCGTGATTTAATTATTGGTTTCTGAAAGTGAAGGGTGTAGTTGAGGCGGTAAAAGATTCAAATGATGTTTACATAGACAAGGATGGAAAATTGGTTCTTGATTTCTTGCAAGCTATTCACACAGCTGAGAAAAGGCAAGCAGAGTTGGATGCTCAATTCTTTGCTGAAGAAAAGAGAACAATGAAGGTAGGATGATGGTAATTACCACGATGTGGAAAAATATCCAATGTTGCTATACTTCATTCATGTTTGTTTTTCTCCCCCCCCCCCCCCCTTTTTTTAACGATTTCTCTACTTGCTTTTTAGCAATTCGTCTTTATTCTTTCTAATTCTACTTTCAATTTTTAGGAGAAGTATGAGAAGGAGCTAAAAGATGCAAGAGCCAGGGAACTTATGTACGCTGAAAGGGAAGCAATTTTGGATAAGGTAGTGAAAGCATGCTTGTTTCTACCTTTACGTTCAATTCTATTATTGATGACCAAATCCTTAGCCTATAGGTTTTGATAAATGCTTATCACACTCATGCAGGGGGGATCTACAGCACTATGTATGGGTGCTAGTGCACCCATTGAATTAATTTAATAAGTGTGTCTAGTTTAGTGGTTAAGTGTTAGGTTTTTATTCTTGAGGCTGTGTTCTCAAATCCTACAGTAGGCATTTTTTCTCTACAATTTACATTTTTTATAGCTTTGTAGTGTAGTTTGTGCACCTACTAAAAAAATGTCTTAGATCCGCCATTGCACTCGTGCCATTATGAAGTATGATTTGTTCTATTGTGCATGTAAACTGATATTGGTATGCTAGACATCACGGTTCAATGGACTTCACATTTTTTACTCTTTACAAGCTATTTTTCAAGGTAATTCGCAGCATCATATCAGGCTTCAGTTACTGCTTTTTTCTTGGATAAAGCAATTCATAGGCCAATCTCCAAACAAATAGAAATGAAAGATGATTTTAGTATCTTTTATACATCAATCTTATTAAGCTTTTAGATATTTATCTTAAAGTTTCAATAGGTGTTCTTGAGATCCTTGAAGTTCTTGCTGCTCTTCATATAGGAATATGTAGGCTCTTGTAAAGGATTTTATTAGCGTTCCGAGAGTTGATTTGGATTCTAAAGTATTCTTCCCAGTTAACAACTGTGTCTGTGTGTGTGTGTGTCCCAATCAATACTTTGATAATTCTGTAAATCTTTTGAACTATCTCTAGTTTCTACTTTCGATTGATTATGTCCAATGGGAAGCGATCTATTTCGAATAATTTTGTTGTATTTCCCATTGCAATTGCTGAATCTATTTTCAGGAATTGAACAAAGAAAAGATAAAAGCTGCTGCTGCTCTCAGGTCCCTTCAAGAAAAGCTAGAAGAGAAGCTTAGAATGGAAATTGAAGAGAAGGTATTTTATGCTATCAGCTTCATTTTTCTCTTTTATTTTTTTCCCTCACATCTTCTCTTTGACGATTACATATGAGGATTTATGTTAGCCAACCCCAAATCATTTGGGGTTAAGGTATTGTGGTTGTTGTGGTTGTACACTGTTAAGTGTCAAATGCAGCTTGCTAATGTCTGCAATTGCAGGAAGCTGAAGCAAAACTGGAGCTTGAAAAATTACAGGACTTAGCAAAAGCAGAATTGGCAGCAAAAATTGCGAGCGAGAAAGCATCCCAGATTGAAAAAATGGCAGAAGCAAATCTTAATGTATGATGTCCATTGAATTTACCTCAAAAATTTAGATTCATATATATTGTGGGGTGTGTCATTGTTGTATGATGCTTACGTCAAGGCAACTGGAATACAGATGATAGCCCATAAGGGGGAGCTTCACTGGTTAGGAGTTTTATGCACAAATATCGGAAATCCTGATAGTGAGAACGCATAAAACTTAAAAAGGTGGCCCTGTGGGTGAGCAGTAAAGCTGTTGCCAGAGAAACTATGGCCTATTTTGCCAACTGCTTTAAGCTGTGCACTAGACATGAAACTGCCCCTGAAAATTCCTGGAAATTTTAAAAGGGTGGATATAAATCGACAAATACTACTATATCGTTTGTGCTCGAAGAGTGTATCTGAAAGTCGAGCATTGGAAGAATCACAATAAATTTAAATATACTCCCTTAGGTTTGAAAATTACGTTGTCCAGTGTAATGATAATCATCGGGAAACTTAATGAATACATATAATTCGTTTTTGAGACAAAACTCTTCACATTAAATGTCTTGATATAGAAAGTAGGACTCTTTGACTGCAAAAGAGAGCTTATTTGCTTTGAGGGCTGCACGGAGGTGTGAATTAAGAACATAATTCAAGGGATGATTTACTTCTGATGTGCAGTAACCTCACAAAAGCAAATAGCTCCCTTTGTACTATTGAATGTGAATTTTAAGGTTCAAATGAAGCCGGTAATTATTTCAGGATGGTGCGGGCTGTTGCCTGATGTATTTATGGATTGTTTTCCTTTTTTAACTGTCCTTTAAGTGAACTCTAATTCACCACATAAATCTTGCAATATAAGTCGCCAGGATTGTACTTATGTGTGGGGAAAAAGAGCGAGGGAACTTTGGGCTTCATCATTGGCATTGTTTACATAAATAGTCATTGAATCGTAACTGATGGTTCTGGAGTTTCACAGTGGGGGATAAACTGTAGCCACAATAAGGCATTTACGAAAGGGTTGCTGTGACTTGTCAATAATAAGAAATCAAAATAGTTAGTCGAGTATGTATTGAAACAGTATTTGCCACTCGAGAGGGATAGTTTCTTGCTTCCCTTGATTTTTCCAGATGCCAACATTTGGTCGACCATTCTCCAGTTTTGTTTCATTCTATTTTGTTTTATAAGTCGGCTTGGATTGACATTTCTCCAGGTCTATTAAAGTGGATCTTTCATGCTTGAGACAAATTTGTATTGGTTTGCAATGAATGGTAGTTGTGACATGCTGTTTTCTTTTTCCCCCTCACCCTTTTATGCAGATAAATGCTTTGTGTATGGCGTTCTTTGCACGATCTGAAGAGGTTCGCCAGAGTCATTCTGTTCACAAGCTTGCTCTGGTATTCTTCAAAACTATTCTCCATAGTTCATTTAAAAATCCCTACTCTGCTAGATAAGTTACATTGCTTAAAGCATTGATATTGTATTTGGAGATGATAAGAAAATATTGCAAGTGAGGAAAGGGTGTCATTATCATTTCGCATAGCCTGATAACACAAGTTACTCAAATCCAAATACCTATCAGAAAAGAAGTTACTCAAACCCAAATGCTCCCGTCAGAAATTGCAGTCTGATGAGAAGTGAAAGAATTACACCACAGGTCTTTTTTAGATTCCATATCTGATGAGTTTAGATGTCACGGAGAAAATGTAAAGTGGCATATGGTGGTGGTGGTGGGTGAGACGGTAGGAGAGAAGGGGTAAAGCTGGGTTTTAATTTTTCAGAGAGAAATATATACTCCCTCCGTCCCACTCGAATTAGGATTCTTGGTCAATCTAATTATACTTATGACCAATAATTTGAAGAAAAATAATGATGCTAATAAAAATTTAAAAATTGTTAGTGCATCACGGTTACTAATAAATTTAATAACTATTTTTAGATTATCATTAAGATAAGTATTTTTCTTCAAATTATTGGTCAACGTATACTTAGATTGACCGAGAATCCTAATTCGAGTGGGACGGAGGGAGTATACATGTATTCATCGATTACCGAATTTGACTTCAATTTTATCTTCTTCTTATTTTGAAAATATTTTAAAGATAGTGTTAGTTAACAAGTTTACAAATTTTCCCTTAAGAATTGACGGGAAGCAAAAAAGGGAGCTAGCCAAGGGACTGTTTGAGTTGCGAAAAGAATGAAGTTTAAGGACCAATATAGGCAACGTTAAAAATGTGGTACCATCACATGAATGTGTATGTAAGACCGTACAAATTTGAGACTGTAATGACCATGGAATGTAGAAGTAGGACCATACAAATTGTATCAACTTGTTTTGGTTGTTGCCTGAAGAAATACCAATATGCTGTTACTTCTGCAGGGAGCTCTTGCACTTGATGATGCATTGTCAAAAGGGATGCCAATTGAAAATGAAATCAATGCTCTACAAACTCATTTGGAAGGCATTGATAAAGATTCGCTTGTAGATCTGGTTATGTCCTCCCTTCCTGAAGAAACATTGAAAAATGGTACTTCCAATGTGCTGCAATTGAATCAGAAGGCAAGTTACGTGAAACTAGTTTTTTTTAGTCATCATCCACACTGATATATTCATAGAACATAAAATTATTTTACAACCATTGTTACCCATTGATATACACATAACTCCCTAGTAGATGAACTACATGTAGCATCCTTACATAAAGACGGATATAAGTACAAAGGTGGAGATAAGAAACATTCGCTAATATAAGAAGATTTTGCCGCGTTTTTTGCAAGCCTATCTGCCACCACGTTTCCTTCCCGGTAAACAAAGGAACACCACATATGAGAGAAAGACATCATTAGTATCCTGCATTCATTTAGTAGATTTTGCACTCCTGGTTGAGACTTTTGGCCCATGTATAAAATATTGAACGTCACTAAAGAGTCAGTCTCAACATGAATAGCATCAATATGTAGGGATAAAGCATGCTTTAACCCGGTACGAAAGGCCCAAATTTCAGCTACCATATTAGTTGTATTCCCGATTGACTGACTGAACCCAAAAATACATTGGCCTAGCTGATTACGAATTATGCCACCTATTCCTACATTTCCTGGATTTCCTTTAGCAGCTCCATCCACATTAAGTTTAAATTCAGTATATTTAAATGCAGACCACTGAATAGGGACTGAAATTTTGAAAGACAAGGGGGAAAGTACCAAAGGAAAGCAGGTTTGATAATCTAAAAGTAACTGCAATCACCATCTTTTAACCAAGACAATCGGGATCTTTCCTTCCAATAATTGGATTCATTTAGTCGAGCCTGAGCTAAACCTTAGAAAGCTTTGCCTCAAAATACAAAAGATTGCTAGACGGAGCCGCAAGAAGACTAGCTTGTGTTTTCTCCAATGATTTTTGAAGAGAGGTTATAACTGACGCCCAATTCACGACTGAGGATTTTTTTCCAATGTTTTATAGATATCGAAAGAGATTCAAGTTTGGAACCTAATTGAGGCAAAGAGTTCAGATAAGAACAGCCTTTCCATTGAGACAACAGAAGATCATGGAAAGGTGGGTAAGCTGCCCAAGCTGAATCATAAATGAATCTAGGAGGTGAAGATAAAACAAACTGGTGGAACTCAACTTCTATGGGCCGATGATCCGAACCGGAAAAAGGAAGGTGACTAACCCGAAATCTATTGAACCGATTAAACCAACTCGAGTTAGCACAAAAACGGTCTAACCGTTCACGCAAAACAACAAGACCCCCTACTTTCCTATTCCATGTAAACAGATTTCCCGTATAACCTAAATCAGACAGCCCCGAAGCACTCAAACAGTCCTTGAACTTATTACTTTGATTCCAATTGAAACTCCCTCCCCCTATTATTTCTGACGGATGAAGCATGGCATTAAAATCCCCAACGAGCAACCAAGGTAAATCTACAGACGCTGCGATATCAAGGATAGAGTTCCATACCTGAGATTGTCTTGAAGGTTGAGGGGCGTTATACACCGCCGTGAGGTAGAAAGGAGGTTCCGCCGGCTTTATCGAAATTTTTAAATGAGCAAGTCTTTCATCTACCCTCGATACTTGCACGAGAACCGAAGAATGATTCCATAAAATCCAAATACCTCCCGAGTTACCTCTAGCTGGTACAATCTCCCAGCCATCAAAAGGAAGAAGCTTAATTTGAGTTTCTGCCTCGTGTATCAAGTAAAACTAAAATGTGAGATTTGGCTTGACGAATCAAATCTAGCACTTCCTGTTTAAACGTACTTCTTCCTGTCCCATTACAATTCCATGAAACTATTTTCATCGAAAAATGAAGATGAGATCAACCAAACAACGTAAATCATGGAATTAAAACAACACAATTTCGTGATTTCTTGGGACTATGTCCGTTTTCGCTAGAACACTGTCGTTTCGACCCAACGTGAAACTGATCCAAAACCCTTCCGCAATTACCTGGTCCACGGAAGCCTCCTCTTGTTGTATCTGCATGAATAATGTTTTGTTTGGATCCATAGTGAAAAGAGAGAAATGGGCTTTGAGGGGAGAGAATGGGAATTGGGGCGGATATTGGACTTACATCGGCCCTTCCAGGTGAACTTGGGTTAGGCCGAGTGACATGGGTATGCTTGACGCTAATCCTCTGACTGGAGATCGAGGTTTAGAAGGGGTGGCACTGATGTTGAAGGGAGGCTTGGCGGAGGCTGCCGTTGAGAAAATGAACGGTTGATCGGAATCAAGATGTAGTTGTTTGGTCGTGGAGCTAGTATAAGGTCTAGGGAGAGGGGGGACGGGGTGTGTTGGCTTTTGAATTATTTTCTTGAGTGTGACAAGATTCATCGTTATCTTTTACCGTGGAAAGTAAGTCCTCTGAAACACGAAACGGTAATTTTGAAGTTGCCCGACACATGTCCTGGACTAAGGTTACCGGTTGGAGTGCAGCCGGTTCATAAGAAGTCAGGTCAGCCACAATTCCTTTGCCTTTGGAAGGATCCCGATTTATGTCGTCCGCTTCATGTTCCCGGCCCAAATTAGAGTCAATCTGGTCCAAACCCGTTCGAAAAGCCTATGTTGGATGGGCCTGCCAGTCTCCAGTGTTGCGTATTGTGTTTTGCTTCTTTTAGACAAACGTGGGCCATCTTGTTGAGTTTCTCTGACTGGTGCTGGGATTGTTGGACATATCCTATTCCTCCCATCTGCGTTGATTGACGGGGACCACAACTATTTGAGTGCTTGGCCGGTGATTATCCCTCCAAATCGCGCTTCGTCCGCGGATTTCGATAAAGCCTGACCTGAGTTGGATTCTGAAACCTTCTAACCGGCATAGTTTCCGGCGGCTCCACCCCAACCTTTGGGTCACCACCCTTACTCCGCCTTGCACAACCATCCAGTTTATGACCCAGACATCCACAATGGATACAAACTTGATGGTTGGTTTCATAAACTATTTTTTGAATATGTCCTTGCAGCCTGAACATAGAGATCAAGGGCTTTGTAATATCAAGCTCCACACATACTCTTGCATACCTTGCTCGTTCTACAGAACCTGTGTGAACATCAACTTTGATCGGTTTCCCCACCAGTTTAGCAATTCGTTCTAGTAAACCATTATCATAAAACTCTACGGGTAACTCACGCAATCTAATCCAAACCGTGAGTTTAGAAAAACCGCTTGGGATGAACGTAAATTAGGGATCCATTTCTTCGTGGCTAGGTAATTTCCATTGAGGAACCAAGGACCCCCCGCGAGTGCAGTACAGTAATCAGTTGCGTTGTTAAACTTGATTGAAAAACAACCAGCACCTACATCAATTACTGTTACTGATTGCTGCAGATGCCAAAGATTCTCTAATCTCTTGGCTAAATTAGCGTATGGTAAATAACCTCCAATCAGTTTAATCACTAGAGTCTGAACCCATGGTTTTTTTAGAGACGTTAGTTCCTCCGGTAAAATTTGCAGTTCCGGAATTCCATCATTGACAGGTTCTGTTGGTGCCTTAATCTCCTCTTCCGCTTCTACTTCTTCTTCAACCATGATTGGAAAAACTTATGCCTAGAAGCTGGAACCAAACAAATTTTGTAGCTCTTGTCCTCATTGTTACTTGAATTCATATTCGCCCTCACTTTCCCCAGATAACGAGCTGTTGAGCCAGTCGAATTTTCGAATTCTTTTACCCATGCTGAGTCTGGTGATGAATAAGATCCCCGTGATGAACAATCAGGGGGGGGGGGTCATTATTTGAAATCATCATTGTTCAAAATATTTTGGTATAAAAAAAAAGTTAATGGAGAGGTTATTGTAAATGGCGATCTAGATCCCAATTACTTGAAACTAGTTATTATTGCAGTATAAAATACTCATATTCTGTGATGCCCGGACCCTTCAATTTTGCCAAAGTACCCGTGTCCACAGGACATGGGTGTGGGTGTGGCAATTTTACACTACGTTTGGTGTGAAATCTTACTCCCTCCGTCCCAAAATGAATGACCTTTTTTATATATGGGGCACTTTAAAAGGTTTCTTTAAATAGTAAAAGTTCATAAATGTCATTTCTATCCACTTGAAACTTTTAGCTTTGATAGTATAAAATGAAATATGAAAAAAAATGATAAGAAGATCATTTAGACACATTTTGGGACAAAACACTGAAACAGGTCATTCATTTAGGGATAGAGGTAGTATGATTTTGGAGTATCTGACTCCACATTCATACCCGTGTCGGAGAGTTATACCCGAGTCCAAGCATCATAATCATCTTCTCACCCACCGGATGTGGTACGTCGATCAACTTTTTGGTGCGTAGCTTGTGAGAATTGTTATTTATGTTTATATTTTCATTCACATCAAGTCACTACAGCAGTCTATTTAGTCCTTTGTTTTGTTAAATGATTTTTTTTTTTTTTCAGAACGAGTGAGTATTTTTATTTTCTTGTCTGTTTGATGGAGACTAAATGCGCAAGCAATGAGTTGCTAACTTGTTAAGTTAGAGCTGTTAGATAGTGACTCAATCATGTATATCTAGCCTGAACATTTTCCCAGACGCTTGACCGTCCACATGGAGAGTTAAACGAACATGCCGCACTTGAGCATCACAAACCATATAGGGTGCAATCATGCACTCAAAACACCTTCGGATAACAAGTGCACGCGACAGACTTAAACCCATGATCTTGTCAGACCAGAGCTCGGATAACATGTTAAGTTAGTACTTCATTTGAAAGGTTAAGCTGTTGAAGAGAAAACCATTGTACATCATGCCTTGATACTGTGTATGGTAGCCCCCCTGCCAGTTGCTGGGAGTTTACTTGGTTGGTGTAGTCAAAGAAACACAAAGCTTTTATTATTGAGGACACTGTCGTAATTGCTGGTTGTGCTTGAGGATACGAGGATAGCGAAATTCTTTTCTAAGCATCAAGGCATGTTGTGGTGGTTGCACCCATTCCCTTTTAAAAACTTTAGTTTACCCATATAAGGCTGTTACTATCATCCGGTAGTACTTTTGGTTTCTGCTGGAGGATTAAAAGTTGAATCACTATTTTACAATGGACCAATCCGAAATCATTATAGGGTGCTTCATATCCAACATAGTGCGTGTGTGTGTGTGTGTGAGAGAGAGAGTATATGTGTCATAATGTGTGTGTATATATATATATATATTGGTCTATGATTCACCAATGGTATACAATCGGAGCTGCATGTGATATACTCCCTCCGTCCTTGAGACTTATTTCCATTTTGGTCTGTCCCAGCTCACTTGAGACTCCCCAAAATGGCCATCTTTTTATAATTTTATATTCAATCTACCCCACCACTCATTCACTCTCTTCATTTTCCACCACTCAATTTATTCAACCAACACTACTATTTACCCCACTCATTCTCTCTCATCATTTTCAACCACACATAAACTACTTTTCCTTAATTCTTGTGCCCACCTCTTGGATCTCAAGTGGGGTGGTGGGACGGAGGGAGTATAACATACTGTGACTGACATGACGATATTCTTTCCATGACAGTATTCTTTCTGCTTCTAGTGGTTAGTTGCTAATTCTTGCTTGGTTCCAGTTTACTTGCTTTCTGTTCTTTTTTCTCTTTCTTTTTTTTTTCTTTTTTTTATTTTGGGTGGGTTGGGGAGGAATGGAGGATGAAGATCCATTTTGTGGATTGGGGGGGGGGGGGGTGGAAGGATTAGGTGGGAGTTGTGAATTAAAGGTCCTGATCCGGCAAATTTGAGGGTTGATCCCACAATAGCTGAGAGATTCACACTTCCTACTGTCTGTTAAGTGCATTGATGTCAAGATGCAGAGGCTTTCTTTGGAGCACCCTCATTGAGATCTCAAGATTATTTCAACTTATATTACAAATAAATTCAATTTTTCTTCTAACACCAGTTATCATCACAGTTTGATGCCTTGAAAGGGACGATAAGGCACTTCAGCTTAATCCCACCAGGTGGTCGTGGCTTATTGGCACATTCCTTAGCTTATATCGCATCCTCTTTGAAGGTGTGTCACCGCTATTTTTCCTTCCCTTAAGATTGTGAAATGTATTGTTGCTGAATGCTGATTTCAACTTCTCCAAGTTTTTCTGAGTTATGTACTACCCCTCTGTCCCAATATGAATGACCAAATTTGCTTTTGATCAAGAGCAAATCATGACATTCATTTTGGGACGGAGGGATTACTTCATTGACCCTTTTTCTTTTTGGCTGACTTGTATTTGACTTCAGGTTAAGGAAGCTGGACAATCAGGTAATGGAATCGAGTCAGTCATAAATAAAGTGGAGAGCTTGTTAGCCGATGGGAATCTTTTGGAAGCTGCAAATACTCTCGAGGATGGTCTCAAAGGTAGTCAGGCAGCTGAAGTCGTCAGTGAATGGGTTAAAGAAGCAAGAAACAGGGCTATCACAGAGCAGGCATTAACTCTACTACAATCCTATGCTACTTCCCTCAGCCTTACTTAGGTATCATCTTTCTGACTATTCATTTCAACGATGATAACGCCTATTTCCCAGACTTAACATGGTTGTCCACAAACATTGCGAAAACACGGGAACAAAGAGGAAAGTCAAACTCATTGACTTAATTTTGCGAATGATTGTAGTATTTTACTTGCTGTTGCTGTACTGGTATTTTTGCATGTAATTGTGGAACGGAGTTCGGGTTATACAGTTTTTAGTAGTTGGTTCTGCTGCTCATAGGAGGTGAGTTGTTCTTCGTGCAGTAGTCGAATAAAATGCTGGTGGGACCGTGTATTCTCAAGTGGATCCCTTCCTATTTTCTTTTATTCGGTTATTGATATTGTTTTGATATATGGTTGCTGTAAGCCTGAATGAAATGTTTCAAGTATTCTTTAGTTAAATACTCCCTTGTCCCATTTAAAATTGCAAAATGTTGACAAAAATTGTCAGCTTAATTGCATTTGATCAAGAAAGTTTAGAAAAAATGATAATCTTAAATGAAATATTGAAATCTAAAAATATTTATTAACTCACCATTAATAATACTCCCTCTGTCCCGGATGGTGAATACAAGTGAACTTTAACCAAGTATAAATGTCAATCCAACCATTCTTCTTGTGAAATTCTAAAACTTGTGATTGATTAATCATCAATGATAAATTTTAAAATTTTAAAATTTTATTGAGATGATTAGATTGATAATAATCTTTGGTCAAATTCACATTTGTTGACCGTTAAAATTTCAAAGTGGATCATCTTTCTGAGACAAAGGGAGTAGTATCAATAATTTTTTAAAAAGATTTTCACTTTTTTTTTTAGATTTTTATTAGGGTTATTAAAGTTTGACATATCTTTTGTCAAAATATAATTTAGTTGACACTTTTAGTTAATATTTTGCAATTTAAAATGAGAAGAGGGAGTATATACTTTTTGTGCATAGATCCGCCAATGCATTTAAATATCTACGACTAAATTTGATTAAATATCAACAATCAAACCTTATTTATCTTTCTGAACAACATAAACATTATTTATCAAATCCTTAAAGTTGGGGTATACTCCCTCCGTCCCAGAAAGATAGTCCACTTTTTTTCGTTGTTACTACGAGGGAACTTTGAGTATTTATAAATGCTACTTATAATTATGTTAATGTGAATCTAAAAATTAATATTAATAGTATTTATAGGGGGACTATTATTCTGGGACATAGAGAGTATATAATTTCATTTCAAAACGTAAGTGGTTGAAATAATTGATTAGCAACGAGACAGTTTTTAGCATTACCCAATAATATAATATTTTGGCATTGTGGAAAATTAAGAGAAAGGGTATTAGGATAGAGACATGTTAACGTTCATATGAACTTTGGCTACACAACTCAACCTTTGCCTTTAATAATTACTATTATCTATGTTCCTAAATGAGTGTCGAAATTTTATTTTAATAGAAATAACTTTTTGTATAATTTGGTGGCAAAATTCATATATAATCTTGTAATCCTCTTTACAAACATTTAGTTTTTGCAAGTATAAAGAGATTGGTGATTTTTTTTTTTTTGAAAAAAAACATTTAGGAACAAAGTTTATGATCAAAATGGACACTCATTTTGGGACAAAAATTTACTAAAATTAGACACTCATTTAAGGACAGAGGGAGTACAATAATTAAACATTAGATGGCAAATCTATATATATATATATATATATATATATATTAAAGTTGGTGAGGAGTGCTATGGCTTTGACACATAGACAAACATAGGTTAAAGCTTCATTTGTGTAAAGCCACATCATCACTATCCTAAATGTTTGTGACTTTTGATATTCTCATTATTAGCTAATACTATTAGCTCATAATAATAGTTATGATATAAGTTAACTATTACTATTAATAGTAATAGTTAACTATAATAGTTACTATACAAGTTAACTATTACTATTTATAGTATTAGTTAACTATAATAGTTACTATAGTACAAGTTAACTATTACTATTTATAGTATTAGTTAACTATAATAGTTACTATAGTAGTTAACTATTACTATTAATAGTATTACTTAACTATAATAGTTACTATACAAGTTAACTATTACTATTAATAGTATTACTTAACTATAATAGTTAGTATAGTAGTTACCTATTACTATTAATGGTATTAGTCAACTATAATAGTTACTATAATATATAACTATTACTATTAATAGTATAATTAACAATAATAGTTACTATACAAGTTAACTATAATGGTTATTTTATAAATTAACTATTACTATTAATAGTATTAGTTAATCATAACAATTATAATATATATTAATTTTTACTATTAGTAGTATTAGTTAATCATAGTAGTTACTAGTAGGTTAACATTATTATTAATAGTATTAGTTAATTATAATAGTTACTATAAATATTAATAAGTATTATTAATAATATTAGTTATTGATATTATTATATAGATTAATTTTTACTATTAATGGTTTTAGTTTAGATGATGTTTACTATTTTTGTTAACTATAATTAAAAAATTATTTTTCATATACAATATATTTATATTATAAAAAACTGTTATGCTACTTTATTAAATAAAAATATAAAAAAAGTAAAATGAAAATAAAAATAAAAATAACAAATTAGTTACCCGTACAGAGCACGGGTTACCCACTAGTTAAGAGCTGAATTTAGTTGGCCGGAACAGTGATATCCCAGCTAACAATTTAGGATCCACTATTCCTTGTTAGGTTTAAATAAGTTTGTCAAACTCAAATCATACTCATACAAAAGGCATTGACTTGAATGGACCATTCTAGCCCCTCTTACAAGCAAATTTCATGCTTTTTGTGGATCCAATAATTATAAGCTAATACAATTATTTTAATAAAAAATCACTAATAATTATAATAAGGTATTAATAATAAATATTAATTTTCAATAAAATAATTAATATAATTCAAAATAAGATAAATATTAAATCAATATATAATTATTACTTAAATAAACAAAAAATTAGAAATATCATCGCGGGACAGATGAGATAAGTAAAAGAATGAGAAAAAGAAATAAGTCCGTAATTGCATTGATATTGAAAGATTGTGTTTTATTTTATGTGGTTAAGAGAGTGAATAGCAACACTGCAACAGCAAACTTATTTTTGTTTGTTGGTGCATCATGATGATGGTGATAAACTATTCTTAGTATTAGTACTATTAATTAATTAATTAATTAATTACTTGTAAAATGATAGCTCAACATCAGTTGAATATTAATTCCCATGGGAATAAGGAACAATACAACAATTGAACCCTGCGTGAGAGCATGTGGATTTTGGTTAATATGCTACTAATAATAATTTACATGACAAAAGAACATGGATCGTTCACTATTTAATAGTTAATACTCTCTTATCTTTGAGAAAATTTTGGGGGAAACTAGTTTCTTCATAAGTTATAAAAAGTCCTGTTTTTATAGGGGTTAAAGTTTAGGGTTTAGGGTTTAGGCCTTTTAGGGTTTAAGAAGGGTTAAAAAACATGACTTTTTATAACTTATGGAGGAACTAGTTTCCCCCAAAACCAACTCCTTATCTTTTCCTCTCAAAATATTTGTCGCACTTTCTAATTTAAAACTTCTAAAATAAATATTATATATATATATTTTTTTTAAAAAGTGTAATTTTACCATGATATATTAAATGTACAAATAAATAAATCAAATTTCTTAAAATCGTGAACAAGTCAATTGCAACATTTATTTTTAGACCGTAAAATAGTGCTGCGTCTTAATTTAAGTTTTTTACTTTTATTTTTAGTATGTCCTAACATAACTTTCTTATTTTGCTTTATTTCATAAATGACAAAGTAAAATTAAAAAAAAGCTTAAAGAGAGATGGGAATTAGTAATAATTCTTCTTAAAGAGAGATGGGAATTAGTAATAATTCTTACATTAGCAAGAGTACATTAAATCAGAAAAACATCCTCATAAGGAGTATCTTTCTGTATGTTTTGTCATACCGGCAGACTGCGTATTTTTGCCTAATAGTAAGACAGAGAGAAAGAAAGAGAGAGAGAGAGAGAGAGAGAGAGAGAGAGAGAGAAAAGTATGGTTGAAGTCAGCTTGGAAGGATGGGCTTAGCTTAGTTAAGCTTAAAAGCATGCAATGGATTTGGTACTAATGACATCCCCATGACGGTGATTACATAAAATGATGAAAATACTTTTTTTTTTTTTTTTTTAAATATATGGCCCTTTCATTGTTCAAAAAAAAGAAAAAGAAAAAGAAAAAGAAAAAGAAAAAGAAAAAGAAAAAGAAAAAAAAGGTCCTTTCAATTTATTTTTAAAATTATTATGTATCATGTCTCAACCGTTTAGGGTTGATCCCCTCATCCAAAAACCTTCGTCTCTTCGCCGTTTCTGCCGACATTTCCGCCAATATGTCTGTCGATAGAGGTAGTCCTTCTAAACCTACTGAACGAAAATCATGATCAGTCAATGTTATACTTCTGTTCGCGAAGGAATTTCCCGATCTGTTAAAGTTTGCGCCTCAAATTTGGGTGACACTGATTCAAAAACAGTAAAGAACGAAGGATTAGAGGATTTTGAAATCAAATTGAGTCAAGAACTAAAAATTAGGGCAAATTGAGGATATCGACTTGATTAAAGAAAAATCTGACGAATTGGAGGACATGCTCATTACAAAATGTTGGGGTTAGACTAAAAAAGTGGCAGAGATTTTATAGTGTTAGCGTATAAAGTTCAAGTGTAAAGGAGTATCAGTGTTAGTGTAAAAAATGTCAGTGCAAAAAAGTTTCAGAGTAAAAGAGTGACGGTGAATGTATTAAGTGCAAGAAAAAAAAAAGTGTCAGTGTTACCGTAAAAGAAAAGAAAAGAAACTCTTCCTAATTGTATTAAACTTATTTCCTCAACTCAATGGATTATACCAAAAATAGAATTGGTACTCCTATTTATAAGGATCACTTGCATTAGATATCCTGTTTATAGAAAAGTTAACATACAATAAAGTCTCTATAGTTATTAGAACAGCAAATTACCTCCCTATAATCTATAATGTCTATAAAGGTTAGATTTATGTGTTGCAAATATTGCACTATTTTTTTAAAAAATAATGCAGTTTTTACACTAAAACGTTAGAGATGCTCTAAGTCTAGGCCAACTGAAAAAACTTACGAACCAATGTGCAATTTACAAATAATAGAAAGACACTCATAGAAATTTCAAAGTAGAGGATGGATATTGAAATTTAACAAAACATTAGGATAGACATTAAAAATCCAGAATAAACCTTGAATAAAAGAGGGGTGTTGTTATACACACTCGTAAAATTAATGAATACACCCGTAACTATACATTATAGTTAGGGGTGGCAAATTGGGTGTTTTGGGTTTACCCATTAAAGTTAAAAATCCATTGGATATCCGGATATTTTAACTTTAATGGGTACACCCAAAACACCCATTTTGCCACCCCTAATTATAGTGTTGTACTATTTAAAATTTTAAACTACTTACGATTACGATGTACTATTAATTAGTTTTACGGGTGAGTATAACAACCCCTAAAAGAGTCAAAATAGTAAATGAATACAACGACTACTTGCCTAATAAAGTCACCGTTCCGGTAATTAATAAACTAAGCAAAACTCGAGCCGACGCCAAGCCGGAGCTGCCGCTCGTTTTGATGTGAACTGTCGGTGCTGTGTGATAGCATTACTACTGCTAGCCTTCTCCTTCACTCCCACTTCTCTCTCTCTCTCTCTCTTTCCTTCTCCATTCTGCATTTCGATTTCTCTCATTGTCAAATGCAGTGAGTGAGAAGAGATCTGTCTTCTCCTTCCAAGGTCAGCTAACTTTACATATTCTATTTTACCGAATTTTGGTTAATGATTTCGATTTGTTTGATCTATTTTTGTTAAATGTTTATGTGAAATCAATCCGTTTTGGAATCGCTCAGATCCGATGATGAATTGTGTGAATCTATTGAAATATTCTCAACTACAAAGCTTAATTGTGTAAAATGCTTCTTATTTTCTGATGAATTCATGTCTAGTTCGATTGGTGGAAAGTTGTTTTTGATACTCGGTAATTGGATTTGGATTTGGATTTGGTCTGATTCTGTTTATATCGGTTTGGTTGATTTTTTTTTTAATTCTAACATTTCTCCCCCAATATGTTAATGTCAAACTCGTAAATCTTATACGCTATTGTGTGTGTACTTTGATATAAACTGGCTTTTGATGTTCTGTTATTTGGATTCAATCTGAGTCGGCTTGTACGAATTTACAGTGTAGTGTGCTGATGGTAATTGAGTTGAATTCAGTTAGCTGTGCTTTTTTTGTGACCCGAAATAGTACTTTTGCAGGAAGCTTTTTGAGCTTACAATTTTGACCTTGTTGTGGAGCTAGATCTGAAGTCGTTTGTATAATTACAGCAAAGCTGGCTGCTACACTGGCGTGGAGGCATTCTGCCAGCAATGGCAGCAGCCTTGCCACTTCTGATCTGGTAATTCTCTCACACATTTTTTCCAATCTATATTTCATCGTCAATTTGACTTGAATTGGATTTGTTTTCATATAGATCTTGTAACAATATTTTACTTTTACATGGATAAATTTGAACCAAATGAAAAGAAAACATTACTAGAGATAAATGTAGGGTCAGCAGGGGCGGAGCCAGAAAGAAATTTAAACGAAGCAAGTATTTTTCTAATATGAAATATTATAATTTATTACCTAAATTTATTTTAAAGGGGGGTGAAAATTTAATATATTGTTATTTTAAGGGGGTCAAAATGCCAATTTTAAAGGTAAAAAGCAATATTTTAAATATTTACTAGAGCTCAATTAATACTTTAAAAAAAACAAAGGGGGCAATTACCCCCTTATCCAATGCCTTGGCTCTGCCTGTGTTAGGATGAGCATTTGATGAGATTCTGTTACCACTTTTAGCTCCTGCTCAAAGAATTACTACATTAAACTATTTCTTGAGGCGCCTGGGTATTGCATATTGGTCAGATTGTCATGATCTCAAATCTAGTTAGCATTTTCCATTAATTATGCATGAATACGAAGAAGGTCAGTTGGAATGTTTTATGCTTGTGCCAATAATTACAGATAACATAAACTTATATTTTGTTTTCTAGGGGTGTGATGGAAAATGTGTAACGATAGAAGAGGGCAGTATGGTTCATAGATTCATATCTATGCTCATTCTTCAATCCGTCAGCATCACTGAATAATGTGCCATCCAGTTTTCATTTATTACATGTAGTCAAGTACAAGTCTCTAGTTTTGGCATGTCCATTTGCATATCAAGATCTTCACAACCTGAAGGGGAAAGAAGTGCCAACTTAATCTATTATTTGCTTTGAGTTGCTTCAACTTTCTCACTAGTCGTAAATTTGGTTGCAGGAAAGAAATGGAGACAGCAAACACCATGATTTAGAGCCTGCAACTCCACATTCAATCATCAGAATGAGTTCAAGGTCAGTTCAAATAACGTGGCATATATTTTATATGCATTCAGGCATTGGGTGAGAACTATACGCTTCACTGACCATGATCCAGATTCTAACTAAGCCTCCCCCTCCAAATTAGAATAAAGTTAAAGAAATACCTGGGAATTTTTAGAGGAATAAGTTCCATGGAACAATTTTTTTGTACAGATCGCCCTTATCTTTGAACTGGATTCCTTCATATGGGCCTGTCCAGTCTTTGATTGTGGGCATGCTCTAATTCTATTTGATAGCTCCATTGATTAATGTTTTTCACTTCAACCTGTAGAAGTATCATCTAACTTGCTTAACGAAGGTACTTTACTCCCCTTTATGCTTCATTTGAGGCCTTCCACACCCCAAGGATGGTACATTATGGTGTCACAGTAAATAGTTTCTGTCCTGCCAACATCATCTTTGACCTTTACTCTGTTTTCTTCCGAAGATTGATGGCAAAAACAGAGAATGGAAGCACTACTCTCAGGTTTCCAGGACTTGAACCTCAACATTTGTTGACTAAATAGTCGGCGGCCTTTGCATTCTTTTTATGTTAAAATGACCTGAAATGCTATTGTGACACAGATATAATTTTAAGTGATTTCTAGAATTGCGATTTCTCCTCAATCTACTTGATGGTTCTTCTAGGGCAATATTGTTGATAGCTATACCTTAAGCAACAGTTTCATCCTATTTTACTTGCAGAGATCGCAGCAGCAGCATGGAAGATCCTGATGGGACATTAGCAAGTGTTGCCCAATGTATTGAGCAGTTGCGGCAGAACTCATCATCTGCACAAGAAAAAGAGTATTCCTTGAGGCAGTTACTGGATCTCATTGATACACGTGAAAATGCATTCAGTGCTGTTGGTTCACATTCTCAGGCCGTTCCAGTATTGGTCTCACTTCTTCGATCAGGATCACTTGGGGTAAAGATTCAGGCTGCTACTGTTTTGGGCTCACTGTGTAAGGAAAACGAACTGCGAGTAAAGGTACTTCTTGGGGGTTGCATTCCTCCGCTTCTTGGTCTTCTAAAATCCAGTTCAGCAGAAGGTCAAATTGCGTCTGCAAAGACCATTTACGCTGTTTCTCAAGGTGGGGCTAAGGATCATGTTGGCTCCAAAATATTTTCAACTGAAGGGGTTGTACCGGTGCTCTGGGAGCAACTGGAAAAGGGACTCAAGGCCGGAAAAGTAGTTGATAGTTTGCTTACTGGAGCTTTAAGAAATCTTTCCAGCAACACGGAGGGATTTTGGTCTGCAACTATTCAAGCTGGGGGAGTCGATATTCTTGTGAAACTGCTTACAACTGAACAGTCGAGTACTCAAGCAAATGTATGCTTTCTCCTTTCATGTGTAATGATGGAGGATGCATCTATTTGTTTTAGGATCTTGGCTGCTGAGGCTACCAAACAGCTCCTTAACCTACTGGGATCAGGTAACGAAGCTTCTGTCAGAGCTCAAGCTGCTGCTGCTCTAAAGTCTCTCTCTGCCCAGTGCAAAGAGGCGAGGCGGGAGATAGCCAGTTCTAATGGTATACCTGCTCTAATCAATGCCACAATAGCTCCATCTAAAGAATTCATGCAAGGCGAGTATGCCCAAGCACTACAAGAGAATGCAATGTGTGCTCTGGCAAATATTTCTGGAGGCTTGTCGTATGTCATCTCAAGCCTTGGTCAAAGCCTTGAATCTTGCACTTCACCAGCGCAAACAGCTGATACGTTGGGGGCTTTAGCTTCGGCTCTTATGATATATGACAGCAAGGCAGAAACTAGCAGAGCATCAGATCCATTGGATATTGAGCTGACTCTGGTGAAGCAATTTCAGCCTCGTTTACCATTTCTTGTTCAGGAGCGAACTATAGAAGCTCTTGCCAGTTTATATGGAAATGCCACACTCTCATTTAAGCTTGCTAATTCTGATGCAAAACGCTTACTGGTTGGTTTGATCACAATGGCAACCAATGAAGTTCAGGATGAATTGATAAGATCCCTTCTCATACTATGCAACAATGAAGGCAGTTTGTGGCATGCACTTCAGGGTCGTGAGGGTATACAGCTTTTGATTTCTCTTCTTGGACTTTCATCGGAGCAGCAACAGGAGTGTGCTGTTGCATTACTATGCCTTCTGTCGAATGAGAACGATGATAGCAAATGGGCAATCACAGCTGCTGGCGGCATACCTCCCCTTGTTCAAATTCTAGAGACAGGGTCTGTAAAGGCAAAGGAAGATTCTGCAACAATTCTTGGTAACCTCTGTAATCACAGTGAAGATATACGGGAATGTGTTGAGAGTGCTGATGCGGTTCCTGCATTGTTGTGGCTGCTGAAGAATGGGAGTTCCAATGGGAAAGAGATTGCCGCAAAGACATTGAATCATTTGATTCACAAATCAGATACAGCAACTGTTAGTCAACTCACTGCATTATTAACCAGTGATCTTCCTGAATCTAAAATATATGTTTTGGACGCATTGAAAAGTTTGCTTTCTGTAGCGCCTCTCGCTGATATGCTGCGAGAAGGTAGTGCTTCAAACGATGCAATTGAAACCATGATTAAAATTCTGAGCTGTTCCAGAGAAGAAACACAAGCAAAATCTGCATCAGCTCTTGCTGGGATCTTTAATCTTCGGAAGGACTTGCGTGAAAGTAGCCTTGCGGTTAAGACTCTTCTGTCAGTCATGAGACTTTTAAATACTGAATCTGAGAGCTTATTGACAGAGGGCTCTGGCTGCCTAGCTGCTATATTTTTATCCGTTAAAGAAAACCGTGATGTGGCTGCTGTTGGTAGAGATGCGCTGCCCCTGTTAATGACTCTTGCTAGTTCTTCAGTTCTGCAAGTTGCAGAACAAGCTGTATGTGCTTTAGCAAATCTTCTCTTGGATAGTGAAGTATCAGAGAAAGCTGTTCCTGAAGAAATCATTTTACCTGCTACAAGAATTCTGCGTGAAGGCAAGGTTGCTGGTAGGACCCACGCAGCAGCAGCAATTGCTCGGCTTCTTCATTCACGTCAAATCGATTCTGCCTTGACTGACTATGTGAATCGCACCGGGACAGTCCTGGCATTGGTTTCTTTCCTTGAATCCACGGATAGCGGATCTATTGCATCGTCAGAGGCACTAGATGCCCTTGCTATCTTGTCCAGATTAAAGGGAGCGACTGGAGCTATCAAACCTGCTTGGCAAGTTCTTGCGGACTTCCCAAACAGCATAACCCCCATCGTGACATGCATTGCTGATGCAACGCCTGTGCTACAGGATAAAGCAATAGAGGTATTGTCAAGGCTTTGCCGGGCTCAGCCTGTTGTATTAGGAAATGCTATTACATGCGCTTCTGGATGTACTTCATCTATTACCAGAAGGTTAATAAATTCCTCAAACAAAAGAGTTAAAATTGGAGGAACAGCGCTTCTTGTTTGTGCTGCAAGGGTAAATCTCCAAAGAGTTGTGGAGGATTTGGAAGAGTTACATTTACGTGCCCATCTCATTGAATCTCTCGTCTTAATGCTGAGCTCTACTGTGCTTTCTGATCTGGGAGATATGGGGAATAGAGATGACATAAGTATTTGCAGGCGTACCGATGAAGAGGCTATGGACAGTGAATCTGAGACCAGTACGTCACTCATATCTGGTACCAACATAGCCATATGGCTTCTTTCTGCTCTTGCTAGTCATGATGGAAAAAGTAAAACTGAGATAATGGAGGCAGGAGCTGTTGAAGTCCTCACTGAGAGAATCTCCCAGGGCTTGTCACTATATAATCAGGTATTTGCTTCATTCATGTTTTTCTTTATCTGCATCTAAAATGTCAAGTAATGCGATGAACCAACATATGTTCTACTTTCACGCAGCTAGTGTTCTTAAGTCTGTATAATGCTATTCATCGGCCATTCTTTTTTAATTTTTCTTACCTTGATATCTTAGAGATTATTAATTTTTTATTTTTTTTACCTTTGTTTAACGTTAAGGTTTTTCCGTTGTGTTCTTGAGCTTATGAGTTTGATCTATGGACTGGGCTGTGCTTTGATTATACAGTTATGTTTGGCCTCCAAATTTTCCAAAAGAAAGATCTAATAGATTTTTTATAATAATACATGCACAACTCACTTTTACTATTATGACTTTATGGTATCTGCTTTTGTTTAACATCTCAATTGTTTCTGGTTCAAATATTCATTTCTGGATTATCACACTTCAAATTATATCTCTAATGTTCAATAGAGGATCTTTCTTGCTGATAAAAGCGCAGTTACTAGAATGCTCTCTCATTTGATTAGTTTGGATGTAAATGTTAAAGAAGTCAAAAGGAAATACGCATGTTTCAACAAAAGAAATACAGGTTCATGAGCACTTGTATACCTACTGGATAAATCCATATGATCAAGTCGAAGCATGCACAAGGCCGTTTTTACTTAAAAGTTTTGAGTATGGATATGCGTGATAATGGGCCAATAACTAGAAGCGCTACCTACTGATAAGAAGCATGCTATTTTCTCTGAAACCCTGGTTGTATGGTGTAATTCTCACAAACTATAATTACACTTCATAATTTTTTGTGAAAATCGTTTGCTTAATATACTTGGTAAATGTTAGGGAAACATTGTAGGATATGTTCATTTTTCTTGTTTGAGGGAGTTGTACGAGAAAGGTGTTACTTCCCTATTACCATACCTTTTATGTCACTACGTGTCGCCATCCTTCTTGGTCTATTTCTTGGATTTTAGTGTCACTATTCATTATTGTGTTCATTTTTCTTTCTATATGCTGGAGTGTAAGATAAGGATGAACTTCTATCACTTGGACTTATGATGCACTTAAAACTGGTAATTTACACAGATCGACTATAAAGAAGACAGTAGTGTATGGATTTGTGGATTACTTCTGGCAATTTTATTTCAAGATCGAGACATTATTCGAGCAAATGCAACTATGAAAGCTATACCCGTACTCGCTAACTTGTTGAAGTCCGAGGAGTCAGCCAACAGATATTTTGCTGCACAAGCTGTGGCCAGTCTTGTCTGTAATGGGAGCAGGGGGACTCTTCTATCAGTTGCAAATTCAGGGGCTGCAGGTGGACTCATTGCCCTGCTTGGTTGCGCTGATGCTGACATAAACGACCTTCTGCAGTTATCAGAGGAGTTCTCTTTGGTTCGTTATCCTGAACAAGCTGCCCTTGAGAGATTGTTTAGGGTTGATGACATAAGGAATGGTGCTACTTCTCGAAAAGCAATACCTGCTCTGGTTGATCTACTTAAGCCAATTCCAGATCGTCCAGGTGCACCTTTTCTTGCACTAGGGTATCTGTTACAGCTCGGAAAAGACTCTCCTTCAAATAAGATTGTTATGGTAGAGTCTGGGGCACTTGAAGCATTGACAAAATATCTTTCACTGGGCCCACAAGATGCAACTGAGGAAGCTGCTACTGACCTGTTAGGTATGCTATTTGGCACTGCCGAAATACGGAAACATGAATCTGCATTTGGCGCTGTCAGTCAGCTAGTGGCTGTCTTACGTTTAGGAGGAAGGGGTGCAAGGTATAGTGCTGCTAAAGCATTGGAAAATCTCTTCTCTGCTGATCATATTAGGAATGCAGAATCTGCCAGACAAGCTGTTCAACCCTTGGTGGAAATTCTTAATACTGGTTTGGAGAAGGAGCAACATGCTGCTATAGCTGCCTTGGTTAGACTACTGAGTGAAAACCCATCGAAAGCCCTTGCTGTTGCAGATGTTGAAATGAATGCAGTGGATGTTCTTTGTAGGATTCTTTCATCAAATTGTTCAATGGATTTAAAAGGAGACGCTGCTGAGTTGTGTTGTGTTCTCTTTGGAAATACAAGAATCAGATCGACAATGGCAGCAGCTCGATGCGTCGAGCCTCTTGTCTCCCTGCTTGTAACCGAGGTAAGTCCTGCCCAGCATTCGGTTGTCCGTGCGCTGGATAAACTTGTGGATGATGAGCAACTGGCTGAACTGGTAGCTGCCCATGGTGCAGTTATTCCTCTTGTAGGCCTTCTCTATGGTCGGAATTACATGCTCCATGAGGCAATTTCTAGAGCTCTTGTAAAGTTGGGAAAAGATAGACCTTCTTGTAAGATGGAAATGGTGAAAGCTGGAGTGATTGAAAGTGTGCTCGATATCTTTCCCGAAGCACCAGATTTTCTCTGTGCAGCTTTTTCAGAGTTGCTCCGAATATTAACAAACAATGCTACCATTGCCAAGGGTCCATCTGCAGCAAAAGTGGTTGAGCCTCTCTTTCAGTTGTTAAATAGAGCAGAGTTTGGACCTGATGGGCAACATAGTGCTTTACAGGTTCTAGTAAATATTTTAGAGCATCCGCAGTGCCGTGCTGATTATACATTGACGTCTCACCAAGCCATCGAGCCGCTCATTCCGTTACTTGATTCTCCTGCTCCAGCTGTGCAACAGCTGTCTGCTGAGCTCCTATCTCACCTTCTCCTGGAAGAACATCTTCAGAAGGATTCTGCGACACAGCAAGTGATTGGTCCACTTATGCGAGTTCTTGGTTCTGGTATTCCCATTTTGCAGCAGAGAGCTGTGAAGGCTCTTGTTAGCATTGCCCTCATTTGGCCTAACGAAATCGCAAAAGAGGGTGGCGTAAGCGAGCTATCCAAAGTCATATTGCAAGCTGATACCTCACTTCCTCATGCCTTGTGGGAATCTGCTGCTGCTGTTTTATCCAGTATTCTGCAGTTTAGTTCCGAGTTTTATCTTGAAGTACCTATTGCGGTGTTGGTAAGGTTACTCCGGTCTGGTTCAGAAGGTACAGTAATTGGTGCATTGAATGCTCTTCTAGTGCTGGAAAGTGATGATTCTAGCAGTGCTTTAGCAATGGCAGAAAGTGGTGCCATTGAAGCTCTTTTGGAACTTCTCAGATGTCATCAGTGTGAGGAAACAGCTGCACGACTGCTAGAGGTGTTGCTGAACAATGTGAAAATCCGTGAAACTAAAGCTACCAAGACAGCAATTTTACCTTTATCACAGTACCTCTTGGATCCACAAACACAAGCTCAGCAAGCAAGATTGCTTGCGACCCTTGCTCTTGGGGATTTATTCCAAAATGAGACCCTTGCTCGAACTACGGATGCTGTTGCAGCGTGTCGCGCTTTAGTGAATTTGCTTGAGGACCAACCAACGGAAGAAATGAAAGTGGTAGCTATATGTGCCTTGCAAAACCTTGTTATGTATAGTCGTTCGAACAAAAGGGCTGTTGCAGAAGCTGGTGGGGTTCAAGTTGTGCTCGATCTGATTGGTTCAAGTGATCCAGAGACGTCTGTTCAGGCTGCAATGTTCATTAAACTTCTTTTCGCTAACAATACTATTCAAGAGTATGCTTCCAGTGAAACTGTTAGAGCTATAACCGGTAAGTTCTCACTTCTTCTTCTTCTCACTTCTTCTTCTCACTTCTTCTTCTTCTCACTTCTTCTTCTTCTCACTTCTTCTTCTCACTTCTTCTTCTCACTTCTTCTTCTCCTTCTTCTTCTTCTTCTTCTTCTTCTTCTTTGCCGTTAGCCATCCACTTTTTTATGTTAAGTTGTTATGTGCAATACACTTAACTAAAGTCTAGAGGGTAAAATAGGAAAGTAATGTTATAAGAGCTAAAGTGTTAAAAACTAAAATTATTGACCTTAAAATATAAAAATAATAAAGCTGAATTTTAAACACCAGCAAACTTAAGCTCACTCATCTTCTCTCTCTCCTCTCTCTCCTCTCTCTCCCTCCCTCGTAATCTGCCTCCCGACCCACACCCCCATTGTTCTTTTCCCAACCCTACCTCCCTTCTTCCCCACTCCCATCTACCGCTAACACGTCATCCTCAGCCACAAATCCGCCCATCCCAAGCAAATTCAACCCCTCACATTATAGAGATAGATGCTATTAGGTGCAATCAGAAGAGTTCCAAACTCGTTCAACCCCTATGTCGGTGCCTGGTGACTTTCTCAGGACACAATAACTCGGATCTATGGCCACGGTTCTCGTATCAAGCGAAGCTCCTCCTCCACTACAAGTTTCGATGCCTTTTTAGGCTACTTAAACTGCGACATCCGACCAAGACCTGATCCGCCAATGTCTTCTTCTCCGATCACCCTTGTTCCGGCTGTAGCCTCATCTCCGGCGGAATTCTAATTGCGCCCAACGTCATCTATCTCCACTGTCAACAACTTCAGCCATTTTGATTTCTTTCCTTTTTCTTTGATTTTGGTGTTTGGTTTTCAAAGATATTGATTTACCCAGATCTAGAAGCTAGGGCTTGTAACTATGTATGAGAGAAATAGGATATAGGATGGTGATGACAGCAGTGATAACATTGTCAGTGGGTGGTGAAGGTGGTGGTGCACGGTGGTGACGTTGGGTTGATGTAGTTGAAGATGGTTGTGGAGTAAAGCATAAGTATATTTTTTGAAGAATTTAACAACAAGTATATAACTTGGTTAACATGACATAAATTACCTCTTTTACCCTTCAGAATTTAATCATGTGCCTTGCACATGACATGTTAACAGAAAAAAATGGACGTCGTTAGGCCTAGTGATTTAGGACGCACAAAATAATTAGTTTAGGCTATTCAATGAAAAAAAATGAGTTGAGTGATCAAATCCACTCATTATGAATAGTTGGGTGACCTTAGATGCAATTTTTCCTTATAAATTATACCTAAATTTAGTTTAAAAGGGGGCAAATTTTCAAATCAGTGTCATATTTTCTTGGCACAAAGGGGCGCAAAGTTATTATTTTCAAGGCTGAAAAGAAAAATATTCAGAAGTTTCTAGTACCAAAATGGTGCTTTTGAAAAATACAAAGGGAGGCGATTGCACCCTTAAGAGTAGTGGTAGCTCTGCCATTGGTCAATAGGAAAAGTATACGTGATATACTATTTTGAGTATTAACTTGTTATTTTATAATGAATTGGTAGTCAAAAAATAATCTTTTGTACAATATTTGGTTCTACTATTGTTGTGAATACTCCTTTCCTTGGTTCGATAATTTATTCTTTTTTGGTCCTACAGCTGCAATCGAAAAGGATTTATGGGCCACTGGAACAGTGAATGACGAGTATCTGAAAGCTCTCAATGCACTTTTTGGTAATTTCCCTCGTTTGAGAGCCACAGAGCCTGCGACACTGAGCATTCCTCACCTAGTCACATCCCTCAAAAGTGGCTCAGAAGCAACTCAAGAAGCTGCTTTGGACTCCCTATTCCTCCTGAGGCAAGCTTGGTCGGCATGCCCAGCTGAAGTCTCTAGAGCCCAATCAATTGCTGCAGCAGATGCAATACCCTTATTGCAGTACCTGATCCAATCAGGCCCTCCTCGATTTCAAGAAAAGGCTGAATTTTTACTTCAGTGTTTGCCGGGGACATTAACTGTTATTATCAAGCGCGGCAACAATATGAAGCAGTCAGTTGGAAACCCAAGTGTTTTCTGTAAACTTACACTTGGCAACACTCCTCCAAGACAATCACAGGTAAAATTCTTTGCAGTTTCACCATTGTCTGTAGCATTCCCCTTTTGCGTATGAATATTGTGTATTTGCATTTATTCTTTTATAGCGCTCTCATGCTTGATTGATATGCTTTTCATGCCTGCACCATAGATTGTGTTTACTGGCATAAAACTCCCGGTGTAATACCATTCTGGTTGATATAGAGCTGAACTAAGATGCTCGGACTCTTTGGTTGACCTCGCCGGACTCGTGTTGACTACACTAAAATAGGAGTGTCCGACACGGGTACGGCGGGGTAAACCAAAGAGTCCGAGCATCAGAGGAGCTGAACAAGATGTCCATATATATTGGTTCTCACTTACATGACTCAAACATGTGAAAAGAAATCTTCTCTTTACAGAAAATTTATAGTGGATGTGGTATCTGGTCTTTTAATACGGTCCACCCGTTAGGAAGTTTGGCATCAAAATCAACCAGGATCCATGCTACAAACAGGGAAAGACCAAATATGAACATCAGAAGAAATTAAAAAAAAAAAAAATAGATATAACAAAGTGTGGCCTGCTTGATGACCTTAAATTGGACGGAATTGAATGGCGGAAAGGAATCATGTAGCCACCTCCAAGTGATTAGGATTTAGGTCTAAGGTTGATTCAAGTTAATTTGAGCTGTAATATCTAGTTGTTTCTCTGGTATTTAGATGCACACTAAAAGAACATCAGGTTCTAATGATAAAACTTAATTATGCTAAATGCTCATCCCGTTAACTATCAAACTACCATATCGGATCGGGGTATTCTCACTTGCTCTTTTTTATTTTTTTCCTATAATATATGTGTGTGTGTGTGCGCACTTCGTATAATCCTGTGTTGAGTAAGGGTTACTGCTAAAATCATATTTTGGGTGATAGCTGCAATCTACTATTAAACATCTTTCATCCCAGTTTTTCTTGAAGAGAATTGTTTCTGTTGAGTTTAGTTTTGTTTGTTCCTTGGTGGATGCTATAGTTTCTTTTTGGACTTTTTTGGTACTTACATGCATTTACATGGAAAGTCTGCTTCCATTTCTCTAACGTGGTTGAGGCCTTGAGGGCATAAGCTTTAGTATTTTTGATTGTATTGTACTTCATGTTTGGCCTGATTCAATTTCTCTTCTTATTTTCTTCGCAGGTCGTGTCAACCGGTCCTAATCCAGAATGGGATGAGAGTTTTGTTTGGTCATTTGAAAGTCCTCCAAAAGGCCAGAAGCTTCACATTTCATGCAAGAATAAAAGCAAAATGGGAAAGGTAAACTCATCAAAAGGAAGCCAGTTGAACTCTCCATAAGAAGTCTTATATACACTTCATACATGCATACATACATACGTGCACGGGCACATTCACACACACAATCCGGAAATTTTTTATTGACCCTACTTCCCTAATTCATTGACAGAGTTCATTCGGGAAAGTAACCATTCAGATTGATCGGGTTGTAATGCTTGGGGCAGTTGCAGGGGAGTACACTCTATTGCCAGAGAGCAAAAGTGGTGCCTCAAGGAATCTGGAAATAGAGTTTCAATGGTCTAACAAATAACCCCCCGGCCCGCCAAATTACTGAGCTTCTCGTATCTCTTCTGCAAATCAAATCCTTGAAGAAGACGTGAGTTGAGTTTCTTTCTTTTCTCGAGATTATTTATTATGTGATCATTGTATATAATCTTTCAAAAGGTTTTATTCTTTTGTAGCGCTTTTTATACGGTAGTCATGAAACAACCATTTGATGTATTCTTTTGTAACCTGGTTCCCATATGTTTGTTCATAGGGAAGCTGCACGGACCACAAAATTGTAGCTTTCATTTTGTATGTTCTTTTGATAGTGTGTGTTTGTTATAAGTAGTTCCAAAGGGAAATAATTACAATCATTCTGTTTTTGTATTTTTATTTTCTTAGGTAAATTGTAAAATGTAGAACTCACTCAGCCCCCAAAAAATATTCTCATGGTATATTTCATGCGTTTTAAGGATTGTATTTGTGCTTCAAGTGCTTGTATATGTTGGTGAAATTACACAAATATTATTGTTTTATTTAGATGTATGACTTTTTTTTTTTTTTTTTTTTTTTGGCGGAAGCCTTTTGTAAACTAAACATTATGGGAGAACCTCAATATTTTACATCTTATTATTTTTTTTATTTTTTTTTTGACAAAATTTGTCCAAGGCCTCTTATTGTGATTCTAATAGAACTTCTCTCTCTCTCTCTCTCTCTTGGGGTGGGGGGGGGGGGATGTTTGAGTAGCAATGAAGTTGAGATTTTTTTTTATTTTTTTTTTGGCATGTAGCAATGGAGTATATATATATATATATATATATATATATATATATATATATATATATATAAATAAATTAATATTTATTTTAAAATTTTTGATTTTGTAAGTATATAATGAAAAGTATTTTTTTTTAAAATAAAAATAAAAAGCACCTATCCACTTTTACTCTCCATTTACCCACGACACTTGTTTTAAAATATTCTTATGTAATCTCTCTTTTTAAAACGGGACAGAAGGATAACCAGGGGCGGACCCAAGAAGGCCTGGAAGTGAACCCCCTGATTTTTTGTTGACAGTTTTTTTTTTTTTTTTTAGTACTAAATGAACCCTCCTTTGCTAGTTTCAGCCCACTCCCTTGGCAAAACAAAAGAAAAGAACATAAAAAAAGAGAAATATGTATATAATTTTTATCTAATGTATTTTGTGAACCCCTTGGTTTTGGACCTGAGTCCACCAATGAGGATAACTATGTTTTCCAATTCTCTCGTTTTAGCAATTTTGTTTCTCTCCCATGCGTTTCCAATCTTTCCCTAATTTTGCAGATGATGACAAAAATTTGCTCTATAACATTACGTTGCAAACTTGACCAGAATTCGGTCAAAACTTCAACTTATGCTTTACGTTTCTTTTTCGTTATCCTTTTTTATTTGTTCATACTTTTAGTGTTGTGTGTTTTTCATTGTAAACTTATGTTGGTTTTTCAAGTGTTTGCATTCAATTACTTGTGGTCAACCTTTAAAAATTCCCCTTCATTTATTTGTTACTTATTTTTTTGTATCATGTTTAGGTTGTTTTTTTCCAAACACTCAAGCCTGTTTATCATTCTAACTTTACTAGCGGGTAACCCGTGCTTTGCATGGGAAACCAAAACTATTTCTTAAAAAATATTTTAACTATAGTTAACTAATATAATAATCATCATTTTAACTAATACTATTAATAATAAAAATTAATCTATATGATTACTATTATTATAATAACTATTATAACTAATTAATACCATTGATAGTAATAGTTAATATATATATTAATAGCAATGATTAGTTAATATAATAATTATTATTATAATAAAATAATATTATTAATAGTAATAGTTAATTGATATAGTAACTATTATGATTAATTAATATTATAAATTAATAATCTAACTTATATAATAACTATTATAATTAACTAATACTAATAATAGTAATAGTTAACGTATGTAGCCTTTTATAGTTAACCAATACTATTAATAGTAAAAAATAACTTATAAAGTAACTATTATGGTTAACTAATACTATTAATAGTAATAATTAACTATATAGTAACTATTATAGTTAACTAATACAATTAATAGTAATAGTTAACTAATATAGTAACTATTATAGTTAACTAATACTATTAATAGTAATATTTAACTTGTATTGTAACTAATATTGTTAACTAATACTATTAGTAGTAATAGTTAACTAATATAGTTAACTATAATAGTAACTATTACTAATAAGAGTAATAGTTAACTATAATGGTTAACTATTATAGTTAACTATTACTAATAATAGTTATAGTTACTATAATAGTTAACTATTATAGTTACCCTTTTTAGTAACTATTATTATTAGCTAATAGTATTAGCTAATGAAAAGAAAATGAAAAGTCACTTATTTATTAGTATGTTGTTGATGTTGCTTCTCCAAATGCAAGCTTTCTCTATTGTTTGTCCAAATGTCAATACCATAGCTCTTTTGGCCAACTTTAATATATATATATATATATATATATAGATTTTCTCTTCACAACATCTAAGTGTTTTTTGTTTTTTTTTTTGTTTTTTTCCCGAAAAGAAGTCACAACATCTAAGTTACTATTATAAAAGAGTGACTCTAGTTTCAACAAGCTTATGCCTTTTTCACCGTTTTCCCACCTTCAAGCAGTTAAAAATTGAGGGGGGAAAAAAAAAAAAAAACGAATCAGAAATGAGCAGGAACAAGAACAAAAAAAATGAAAAAAATCAAATCGAGAGAAAATCAATATCTACATTTCTTATTCAATTTATAAAAACAAGAGAGGGAATGTTGAAAAACAAAGAATTAAACGAAGAAAATATAAAGAGAAGAAGGAAACTAAAATTACAAAAGGTTAGTGACATGTCACTCCATCAAATATAGTTATATGGACAACAATTTTGGTATGTGTCACTCAAAATTGATAGGTGACACTCATGTTTTTTTATCACATGACACAATATATTTACTCTATTTAGAACAACATTATAGAAATATAATGAGTGAGTACATCGCCAAAAAAACACAAAAAATGAGTGACTCTTTGCGTCTGGTGCATCAAAAAGTAAATCAACACCTAAATAACCAAAAAGATGGTTAAATGAAAAAAAAAAAAAACTTAAAAAAGGGACTTACAATGTCAAAAGTAAATACCAAAAGTTATTGCTTTTTTTTTTAATTTTTTTTGATAGGAAAGGGCAATGCTCCTAATTTTTTATTAATATTTGATGGGAGGTTAAACTTAACCATTAGAATACAAAGAGTGGAGTCGGGATCTCCTGTGCCCTTCCCTGTGTCCCTCTAATCTCAACCGTTTATGTTGATATTATCTAAGCATGTAAATGGTCCAGATTAGAGGGGTACAGAGGGGGCACATGAAGGGGCACAGGAGATCTGGACTCCAAAGAGTGGAACATGACGCCTTACTTCAAAAAAGATCTGACAACTTAAAGAAAGATGAAAAAAAAAAAAGTCAAGAGAGAGATAAAGAGGAGAGACTGTATTGAATTTGGGAGAAAGAAAGACAAGAAGGATGTGAGAAAAGGGTTGCTAAAAAGATAAGTAATTTTGAATACTTTAGTAAGATGGGAAATATGTTTACGAAATTGATATAAAGCTTTCAGATTAAATGAACACCAAAATTAAATTAGATTCTAAAGAGAGATATAAAGGAGTTTGTAGAACACATTAAATAACAAATCGTGATTAGTAATTTAACGCTACTTTCATCAAGAGGCTCATTCATAGTTACGAAAGACACCTTATTTATTTGGTTCAAAACACATAAAAAGGGCACGAATCTGGTGGTGGTGGTGGTGGGCTAGGCGTTTGGTTTGGGGGGGGGGGGGGGGGGCGGTTGTTGAAAGGGAAATAACAAAACTAACTCCTAATAAAACAATTAGACTTGTGCATTTTTCGAAAGACTGCTTTTATCAAAGGATTACCTAAATCTATCTGAATCATGATTTAAGTAAGCAAGTGCATTTGCTACCCTTGTACATTCACGACGTATTAATGTAATCTTACAATTTCATTATATTTGGATTATTATTCTATCGTTGCTCGGTTGTTGATAGAGAAATAACAAAACCAACTCTTAACAAAATAAGTAGACTTGTGCATTTTTCGAAAGATTGCTTTAGACGAAGGATCAACTGAATCAATCCGAGTCATAATTTAAGTAAGCAAATTCATTTGCTACCCTTGTACATTCACTACGTATAAATGTAATCTTACTGTTCCATTATTTTTGGATTAATATTCTATCCTTACTCGGTGTATTTGAGTCTACTTCTTTAAAGAAACTCAGCTGCAACCTTCAATTTAAGGTCTTTTTCTTATGCAATCTTTATCCCTTTCTGAATAGCTTTGGGCTTTGCTTATTATATACTCCATCCGGTCCAAAATAACTGTCACTTTTGGACCAAAATAATTATCACTTTTGAGCTAAATGTCTCTCTTATCCTTGCATTGAAACTTGTTCTCTTTTATTAATTATCTTAGTGTGAGACATTAATGTAAGAAATGTGCTCACTTAATAGGAGTAAAGTTGGAACTTTTGTCACTAAATCATGATAATTATTACATTTCTTAATAGTTGTGCAAATGCAAAAAAAAAACAGTTATTTTGGACCAGAGAGAGTAGTATTTGACAATTATTTGGTCATAGAGATTATTTAGACACCATGATGACATCAACTTGAAAGTGTCATTATTAACGGGTTGGAAGTTATTTTTGGATAACAAGCTTCAATGGTTATAACGGCAAAAATGTTATGGTTAGATTGACATTATTGTTTATTGTTAATCGGAGGAGCGTGAAGGGGTTTAGGTGATTTATTGTACAATAATAGGTAGGCTATCTGCACAAATGAGAAAAATACATGGGGCTACTAGCATTTTACCTGAGATATGAAAAACCAAAAAGTACTCTTTAATGACTCACTTTAAACTTTAAACCCACGTGGATTACAATGCGCGAGGTGCGTACTGCGCTCATTGCGTGATACTCGAACACCTCGCCGCTTCCCCTCCGTCGTCTTCCTCCCCGAAACGCTTTCCTTACTTTTCCAGTGTGCGCACCGAGCCCCGCGTTCTTCTCTCTCTCTCTCTTCCTCCCAAAACTATACATACACATATACATACATTTCTCTTTCTCATCTCTTCTCGCCCACTCACACACACACGCACTGATACTGACACTTTTTGTACTTGTCATCAACTTTGTCGTCGTTCTGACTTCAAGCATAAAAGCCGTTCGATCCACGAACCCTAGATCTCATTTCACCGGCATTGCCTGGTCTGCGATTTCGATTTTGAGATGGAAGTTCGAGTTCTGGTATGGCTATTTACGGCGGTTCTGTTGGTGGAATGCGGTTTAGCGGCGATGTATTCTTCGAGGCTTGTTCATCGATTCTCTAACGAGGTGAAGGCGTTGAGGATTTCGATGAACGGAAAAGGGGATAATTCGCCGGAGACGAGGAGCTTGGAGTACTATAGTTTGCTTGGGAGGAGCGATTTCGAGAGACAGAGAATGAAGCTCGGTCAGTATCAGTATCTGTTTCCGTCGCAAAGTAGTAAGACCATGGGACTTGGTAACGACTTCGGATGGTCAGTTTTTTTTTTCTCTTTCTCTCTTTCATTCTCTCACACACACTCCACAGTGTAATTGTTTTTAAAAATTAAAATTCCTATTTCTTTAAACTAATGTGTTTTTCCCCAATTAAGAAATGCCGGTAAAACACCTGTAAAATAGAGGGGTGTTATTCATATCAGTAAATTATTTAGTGTATACTCGAAAAAGTGTTTAATATTTTTGTACCATTAAAAATTTTAAGCATATCTACTGGCACAATAAATAAATTTACTGGTGTGAATAACAACTCTAAGTAAATTTATTTAGTATAACAGTAGATAGTATTAAAATTTTATTGGTATAACACTGTGTGAAGCACAATTACGGATGTACTGTACTAAAAATGGTACGGGCGTGAATTAACAACATTCAAACTGTGCCCGTTGTCTTGTTTTTTATGTTGTAAAATGGATTAAAATTAAAAGTATCGGTTCATTAGATAAAATTTTCAGATTTGCGGATTTACAATTTCGCAAGTAAAACTAGTGGTTTTTTTTTTTTTTTGTTTTTTTCTTGGGTTAGGAATTTTATACAAAACTTACTCCCTTAGAGATAAATTGATTTCCTCAAAGAGAGAGAGAGAGAGAGAGAGAGAGAGAGAGAGAGGGATAAAAATGAAAATGGCAGTTTCTCAAGGAATATGACAGTGAGTTGTTGAATAAGGGACTTATAAGAAATTCAAAGTTTTAATTCTGTTTATAAATTAAGGTATTTCTGGCAACAAAAGGTAAGGTTTGATAATTGTGTTTATTATTACAATGGAGGGTTTTTTAATTTTTGAAGAAAAAATCTACTGTCACTGAAAATGGGATTTGTGTAAAAAATATATTTTCCAGGAACTGTATAACTTTGTTGTTAAGGAGAAGTGTCATTATCTTTGATAAGTTCTATATATGCTGATCAGCTGCTATAACTAGTCAGCTAGCTGTTTAGTCGTCCTTGCATGATGTTGGTCAAGCCAGTAAGTCTATATGACTCACAAATTGGGGCCTCCTTCATAGATTTATGACTGCATATGGCTTGAAACCCTTTAGAAGTTGAACACGGAAGGAATGGGGAACTGCACCTCTGATTTCCTTCTAGTGCTTATGGATTTAAAGAAGCAGAAGTTTTTTTTTCCTTTGAAGAAGAAGATTACCGTTGCATATATAGTACATTAGTTGGGGGAATTGATGTCAGTATTTACTTATTTTTCGCTAAATTAATTACGAGTGTTCTCCAATTCCGATGGACTGGGGATTTGTTAGGATATTTGTCGTCACATGTATAAGTAGCAGCCTTCATAGTTCCTTGTCATCTTAGATGGAGTTAGTTCGGGATTTGGATTGCCTTTTGATCCTATGTTTGGACGTATACGGGTTCTTCCACTTTGTTTCTGTTATTTGCTTTTATAACAATTTTCCTGGATCGTTGAGCAATATGTCAGTCATGATGGCATATTAATAATTGGCGAGTCGGTTCCTAATTTATTACTTGGGTGTATTACGTCACTGCAATTTATGATATAGCTCCCATAATTACGTGATTGTTACTGTTTTCAGGTTACATTACACGTGGATTGATATAGGGATGCCAAGCGTCTCCTTCCTTGTTGCTTTGGACGCTGGAAGTGATCTGCTATGGGTTCCATGTGATTGTGTACAATGTGCTCCCCTCTCTGCCAGTTCCTATAGTAATCTGGTATGCCTACCCTAAAAAGGAAAGAAATAAATAACGTCATCATGGCGGCTACTTGTGTGAATTTTCCTTTTGAGCTCTAGCAGAGTTTTCATGGTCACTTTTCTTGTTTCTTTGATATGTTGGATCACTTGAATCGTTTACTTCGCTGATGAATACATTTTAGATGGCACTTGAATCATTTGATTTTTGTGACAAGTGTAAACCTTATAATAGACCAACACACTTTAGCTTATTAGGATAGAATTTCACATAACAGCATGAAGATGTTTTGGCTTTTCAATACCTCTTCTTGTTCTGGGTCCTCTAAAGATGCCCGTAGTTTCTCTGTAAGGGAGGGGTAGTGAGTTATTTGTGAAAAAGACATCACTCTTACGTTCGATACATGATCTTGTTCCGGATATAAATTTTAGACAACGTACTCGTGGTTTTTGTTTTGCAAGAGTATAGGTCCTTTTTCATGTTTCTTTTTATTTACTCTCTTCGTTCCACGTCAATAGTTCATGTTACCTTTTTATTCTTGGACGTTCCACTCAAAGAGTCTGTATTTAATAATGAAGCTTTAAAGATTTCATTTTTTTCCTCAAATTTAATCTTTTAGGTTCAGAATATGATAGTTTTCTAGCATATTGTAGAAAAAAAAAATGTAACTTCAATATAGACCATGAGAAATATAAAGGCATAGAGCTACAAAATTAAGAAGTCAAACTTTGAAACGTGGACTATTAACACAAATTTATCCTTCAACTTGTACGGGACCTTGCATTTCCAGATGAAAGTGTATATCACAATATCATCGGGCGTAGTAGGTCTAATAATGATCTTCCCGATGATATGACCAAAAAGAGCTCAGAAGGATAGACCAAACAAGCAAAGCCACCTTGAATATCTCTATCATTCAAATTTATGGAGAAGGAAAAAGTCTAGGAAAATTTGTTTCCTTCTTAAGCAAGAAAACTAGAAATTGGACAGTAGTAGGCGAAGAGAATCTTGCTAGACGAGGAACGAGATGTTAAGAAGGAAAAGGCCCCAGCCTTATGATCCTCCCCAAATCAAACCCTATTCCTTTTTCCATTCCTATCAAATATTGGATATGTGGTAGGAGAGATGATATAATCTTCAATGACATCTATGAGGGTGAGAAGAGTTGATATTAGTGTCCCATGTGTTCCAATGTACACCGAACTTGCTCCTAAGAATGCTTTTCCAAAGGACAGACTTTAGTGAGGTTCAGAGGGCAAAGAGAAGTCAACTTGCCAATAAGAGTACTTTTATGAGAAACAAATTCCAAATAGTTATCGGAGTGACAGTACTCTGGTTGTACTTGGCAGCAGTCATCTATGTATTATTGTAACTGTACCTCATAGCTGGGCTGAACCTTGAACCTTGAACATGTGTAAATGTGATGTTATCTCCAGTTAATATTAAGTTGACTCCATTTCGGTAAGAAAGAAGCAGCCGATATATATACCGAATCTTCTCTTAAGCCATCAATTCTATTTATTCTCTATAACCTATTATATTGTCCCTCTTGAGGTGCAACAATTACTACAACTATTCAATACTTTTATACTTAATTTAGCTTCTTGGGTTTGTAGTTCGGGTAAACCATCAAGTGGGCCTAAATGGCTGACTGAATATGTTCTCCCATTACGTGGGGATTATTATTGGCATACATTTAAAACTGACCGGGGTTGAGGGGTCTATGCTAAGATTTGGTTAGCACTTATTCAAAATGATTGATTGGCAGGTGCTCCTTGGTTTTTTGGGGCATCTATTATGCAGGATAGGGATTTAAATGAGTACAGTCCGTCTCGCTCAAGCACCAGCAAGCGTGTATCTTGCAGTCATCAGTTATGTGCACTGGGTCCAACTTGCAAAGATTCTAAGCAGCAGTGTCCATATTCTACTAAATATTCTACACCGAACACATCGAGCTCTGGATTGTTGGTTGAAGATATTTTACATCTTGCTTCAGGAGATACTGGTTCATCTTCTAATAAATATTTGTGGGCTCCGGTCGTTTTTGGGTGCGCTTCTTGATTGACCAATTACTTCCATTAGATTAAAGTATTTTTCTTGCTCAAAAATGAGGATTTTTTAAGTAATTAGTAATGTAACAAGGGTAATTGTGAATGCAGATGTGGTAGGAAACAAAGTGGCATTTATCTGGATGGAATTGCTCCTGATGGTGTCATGGGCTTGGGGCTAAGCGATATTTCAGTGCCAAGTTTTCTTGCGAAAGCTGGTTTAGTGGGGAACTCTTTTTCTTTGTGTTTTAATGAGGATGATTCTGGGAGAATATACTTTGGGGATCCTGGAGTATCAACGCAGCAAACTACTCCATTTGTTCCTTTGGATGGAAAATAGTATGAAGCATCTTTGCGCTTTATTGAAGTACCTTTTTTTTTTTTTTTTTTTTTTTTTTTTAAATGTGAAAAGTTAAAATCAACGAAGCAGTTTCTGACTGTTTAATTCACAAATTAATGTTTTGACCTAATTTTGATCTAGCGTGACCTACGTCATTGGCATAGAATCATGGTGCATTGGCAATTCTTGTCTTGCTCAGACTAGATTTGATGCTTTAGTTGATAGTGGATCATCATTTACGTATCTTCCGCGTGAAGCCTTTATAAAAGTTGTTGAGGAGGTAAGTCTACTGCCACTGCACTCTGTAATGCAATTTTATGTTTATATTTTAAGTGTTATTTAGTATCTTCCTTTTCCTTGATAGTTCGACAGACGAGTAAATGCTACGAAAGCTACCTTTGATGGTGCTCCCTGGAAATATTGCTACAAGTCCAGGTACCTGTAGAGAAGACAAACATTTTCTGGTTCTCTCTTTTCATCGTTTCCTTTTTTTTTTTGTTTATATACTAACATTATTCATGCCACCATGCAGTTCTTCACAGCAGCTAAAAGTCCCCTCTGTTGTCCTTAAGTTTGCATCAAACAATACTTTGGTGATCCGCGAGCCAGTTTATTTTATCAATGACGGTCAGGTTGGTGTTGATTTACTTTATCTGCTAATCTCATATATGTTGTATCCTTTCTCATTTCTCTTTGTTTTGGATTTTGATCTTCCTTTCCGTCCAAGACTTTGATCTTCATGGTACATGAATGCACATTGTCTTTCCAACTTCTCCTTTGGGAGTCATAACCATTTTGTGTCTTTTCATTTTCTGCAATCATTAATGCACATTTCTTATACTCCCTCCGTCCCAAAATGATCTTCTCATTTGACTATTCAAACTTTTTAAGAATGTGAACAATTGCTTCACTAGTTATGTTTTGTTTATGCACCTTGAAGCCTAAACTATAGAAATGAGAAGAACTTTTTGGGACATTGAAAGATGGCAAATGAGAAGATCATTTTGGGACGGAGGGAGTATTCCTTTATTCCCCTTGGTATCATCTTCAGCCACCTATCCGCCACAACCACCACTACCAATGTGTGGCTGCAATTTCCATCACCTATATATGTAGCAACAAAAACCACTCCCGTCATTGAACTACCATTTCTACTGCACGCGTCCATCAATGTTTTTCTATTTCTGTTGCTTACATTTATGAAGCCTGCTGGTTTTCTACTTAATATGCCAACCAATGTCTGTCGATCCCTTAATGTTAGCTGAGGGAATCACTTGAGGAAAAACTATGAATGGACCATGTCTGTCCTGAAAAATATATCTACATGTAGAAATGAAATTTGTGAACGTTCTTCAAATTTGAATTTGTACTACTAAAAGCAACTCTTTTATCTTGTTCAATTGTGAAATCATAAATTAAGGACTTGAGAGGCGTTCCTTTCTAGCTTTCATTTTAAGATGTAGGTAGCCTGGATAACTACCTTTCCATCAGATCCCACAATTTCAGAAGAAATAAATAAGACATGAAAATTATTTTGTTCTCTGTACTAGACACATGTACTTGAGCTTTGTTGCTTGAAATGAGTGTAATCTTGTTATATAGTGTATTTTTTATTCTTGGTTTTAAAGTTGCATGGCGACCCAAATCTGAGTGACCATTTTGGTGCAGGGAGTCATCGGATTTTGTTTAGCCATACAAGATTTTGAAGAAGATATAGGAGTTATTGGACGTAAGCATGAACAAACTTTCCTTCCCCCCCCCCCCCCTTCCATCAGTTCCCTGCTTCCCTGAATCGCACAGTCCAACTTTTAGTTTTCATAATCTCATATATGTTGACAAGCTTGTGCCTTTTTGCATGCAGAGAACTACATGAAAGGATATCGGATGGTTTTTGACAAGGAAAACCTTAAGCTGGGGTGGTCACGTTCCAACTGTGAGTACATAACCTAACCTCTTGTCCATCATATTGCAAAAAAATATATTCTCTCCACTAAATAATGGACCGTTTAATGATAATAGCCTCTTCCATCTCTGCATTCAATACAAATTTGTGCCACGTCTTTGTTGCTCATGGTTTCATGTAATTAGAATTCGTTACATATTGATCTTTAATCTGAAGCCATGTTGCCATACTTTTCTTCGTAAAACTTTGAAGATACTTTGGTTTATCATAAGCCTCTCTCTCTCTCCTCAATCATGGTATTATCTTCTTATTCACCATGCTTTCTAGCGTCAAATGCTAGGACATAAGTAAATAATTACTCCCTCTATCCCATATTAAGTATCACGTTCCTTTTTTGTCCGTCCCAACATAATTGCTGTGTTTCTCAATACGGAAATGGTTTTGGTGTAACTTTACCATGGTACAAGCAATGTACAAACAAGTAAATCACAATTCTTAAAAAAAATGACAAGTCAACTGAGAGACTTACCATGAAACGGATGTATTATATTATATGTATCGTCGTGTACAAAGAACAATATGCTGAGCAAATGGGTGAAAATCATTCAGGTGAAGCTCGTGCAGATGAGAGAGTACCAGCGACCAACAGTAGTTCTCCAAACCCACTGCCTACAACTGAGCAGCAGCACCCCCCTGGCAGCCATGCAGTTGCTCCTGCTGTTGCAGGAAGGACACCCACCAAATCCTCAGCCTCATCACTGTGGCTGAACTCATCAATGTGGCTGCGATTACCAAAGCTAGTGGCTCCTCTACTGCTTCTGTTCCATACACTGTTCTCAGCCTTCTGAGTTGATAGTGTGGGCAACCCGTGTAAAGCTTCCATCCCCTTCTGGTTTATATTTGCCGTCTTTTCTAAGTTATCAATGTTTCTTATAGGTCGTTAATTGACATATAACTTGTGTCGGAATAGTTTTGATCCCCCTCCCCCTTTGCTGAACATCTGCTTTCTGTTATATAATGCATCATGGTTCTATAGAGGATCTTGTTACTGGTAAAGTTATATGTGATCATGCTTCTGTTTTTGTAGCCATTGAGCCTTTAGCTCAGGCATAAACCTGGCTTCCTTCTTCAAGAAGGTCTAGGATCAAACATTCATGTCAGTCTAATCGTCTCAATTAAAGCTTTAAACTATTTGTTGATAAATCACATCATAAATTTTTTAATAGAAAGATTAGATTGATATTAATATTCATACGTTGTCAAAGTTCAATTACACTCCCTCCGTCCCATTTCAAAATGCAAAAGTTGCCAAAAAGGGTGTCCCAACTAAAATTGCAAAATCCAAAAATGACAAGTTTTAACCCACTTGCACACTCACATCCACTAACCCGCTAACTATTCTCTACCCTACTTTCTCTCTCCCACTCAACTATCAACACTCATAACACATCACTTTTTTCACTTTTTCTCTTAATCCCCGTGCCAACCTAGTAGTTGCAATTTGAAATGGGACTGAGGGAGGATTAGGTAGTTGCATTGTTCATTTAGTGCAGGAGTCATCTTTATTGGTCAAAACCATTTTGGACATTAGGTTTAGTATGGATGAAGTAATATCCAAGTAGGACAAATACTTCTAAACTAACAGATCCTTCGATCCAAGATTACTCACTAAACATGTACTCATTTCAATTTTAAAGAAAATTTCAGTCTCAAATGAATGTCAATTTTTCGTTTTTTTTTTTTTTTTTTAAAAAAAAACACAAGCCTTGAAAACCTAAGCACTCATCACCGGCCTCCCCTCTCATCTCAGTCCATTTCACTCTCAACCATCTCTCTGTAAACGTGAGAGGAATCTCAACGAGATAGAAAATAAGCTTACCCTGACCGGCTCATATACTCTCTTCTCAATGAAACCCGTCTCACATAAGTTTTTGTCTTGATTACCAACAAAACAAAAGATCCTCCCAACCAGCATCTATCTATATAATATATAAAGCCAGAATCATTTCCAGGCCTCTCAGCGCGCCACGTGGAATTGTGACGTGGAATTCCACGGGGCAACATTCAATTCGTTGGCACATTTTGATGATTACTCAAAAAAAAAAAAATTAAAAAAATCGTGGCTTCTAAAATTTCGGATGATTCAAAAGTATATCATTTTATGAATGGATTTTGATGATTACTCAAAAAAAGATATTAGCCTATAAATTTTCGAATGTTTCAAAAAATATGATTTATTTTAGGAATGGATTTATAACCTTACTTTCATGTAATTGATTCAACAAAATTGAAAAAATAAAGTACCAAATCAATGAAAAACGTAGAAATGGTTTGACTACAGTTTCTTCATGAGATGAGGGGCAGCTTAAGATGCATAAAATTACATAAGAGGCATAAAAATGACAGAACGTTGCATACTAATATGATAATGACATTACTGCTTTTTATATTTCTTTCGTTTTGTAAATAATATTTTGTTTTTACTATTTTATTAGTTTGGATTAGTCTCATTTCTAAGATTAAATCTTCAAAATCAATTAGTCTCTAAAAATTAAATATAATTTTAATACATATGAAATATTTGTGAGAACTATCACATAGGAAAACATATTAAATATTATTTAAAGTAAAGCATTTAAAAAACGGAAAAGACTTTTTAATAACTAATCTGTTTCTTTTTCAAATTCAAAGCTAACTTTTGAAATCCAATTCATACCGTAAATAATGAAAAATGCTCAACCAATTACAATCAGTATCTTTTGAAATACTGTTAGTAGTTTTTGAAGTATAAAGTGTGTTTATACATACTTAAAATAAACGGATTTGAAATTATCCATACCAAATATAACGTCACATGCTAAAGTTTTGGCATTACTAATTATATATATATATTTGGCAGTAGAAAAGTATCCGGAATGACACACACACACACACACAGAGAGAGAGAGAGAAAGAGAAAATTCTTAAAGACATGCAAACTTTTCATGATTATAGGTCACATATTTTTACTACGTCTATCCGCCCCAATTTCCTATAATCACCGTGATTATAGTAATATAAAAACAAAAATCATTGCTCAGTTTAAATTCCGCTGTAAAATCATTACTCAAAATATATTATCTCAAATGTAAATATTCTGTACATAATGATAAAATAAAAAATTGTTATATTATAGGAAAGAGACGTGTTTCTACCATGAAGCACGCAACAAAAATTCTTATAAACTCACCTGTTCCTGAAGTAAAAGAATTCCTTAACAAGTAAGTACCTTTAAATCTAATAAGACTTTATACATTGGTACACAGTTGATTGTTTTTTTGTTTACTTGATTTTAATATTATTTTCACTATTTATTTAACAGGCGTGGCAATGGATTTTCATCCAACAGTCGCAGTGCCACTACTATCACCGATGATAGCAAGTTCGGTGTTGACGAGCAAGTACCTTTAAATCTAATAACACTTTCAACAACAATTTTTAGATTTTTATTATGTTCATTATTTTTTGTTTAAATTGCTTGGTCAAAGTGCAATCATGTTTACCAAAATATTAAGTCGGGTGGGACGGAGGGAGTATGTAACATTTTATTTCATAATATAAAATATTGTTCCTATATGATGGACAGTCGGACCAATTACCTGAAACGTTTTGCAAAATGTTTGGTAAAAAATGTCTATTTCGGGTGGAGATTGATCAAAGAACAAAATATATTGTTGATGAAAAACATAGTTTCACTGTGAGAAAAGTGACATGAGATGCCAACTTGATTAATAAGTATTTGTCACTCACCAATTCTGATGTAAGTACAAACCACATTACATCACGTATTTATACACTTGTATGCAATAAATAATGAATTTTATTTCTTTTAGGCTGCAGGAGGTGGCTTCTAAGCTGGTTTCAAAAGAAAAAAATGTGTCCGACTTCGTGAGTAAAGATCAGGTAAAGCATCCCTACTTAATTTTTAAGAATTTTCCTTTTCCTTTAATTCTATTACATGATATAAGTTTTTTTTTATGTAGGATGATGCACTGGAATTCATTGGAGATAATTGTTCAACATCATATGAGCAGATCACTCATATGAAGCGTACATTGGATAATGTTTTTAACAGCCAAGATGAACAGCTATCTGCTACCAAGATCATAAAACAAATCAAGACAGAAATTAGATAAGTAGGCAAAAAGGAGAGATTATCATCGTATTTCAGACATTTATTCATACGTTTTTCACATGTGTAGGATTTATTTGTTTGATTCTCCTGACAATCTTTGGTCTTTTTTTCCCAGTTGAAATTATTGTGGTTAGAGAGAGGTGGAGAGTCCAATATTTTAGTTGGTAGTCTTTGTTTTTTTTTTTTTTGGTACTTTATGATTTCATTTTGTACTTTGTTATTTTCTATTATTTGGTAGTCATTGGTTTTATTTGGTTCATGGATCATATTACGTTGTCCAGTAAAAGCAAAAGATATGGAAAATGGATCATATTATGTTGTCCAGTAAAAGCAAAAGTATGAATGCAAATACAATCAATATGGATCATATTATGTTGTCCAGTAAAAATAATAATAGCGAATTTCTTCAATACCTTTTACCTCGGTCAGTGAGAGTTAAGTACCGACGGGTAACAAACATCACTGCCTTCTCTCCCCATGACATTGTTCCTATTCTCATCACAAGACCTTCAGGTACCTAAGATTGCAATTGTAAACAGTTACCTCCATAATACTAAGATTGAGATTGATGAAGCTATGTAAAGCTCCGCTTACTGTAAAAGCATATGTCTCTACATTCATTGCTTGTTTGTTTCCACTTATTTTGGGTAGCTTTTGACTTTTAACTTAAATTAAGCAATAATTGTAGTGTTTGTTTTCACTTATAAGTTAAAAGCTCATAAGTGATGTACAACTCAATTATTGCATAAAAAAGTAAAAGCCCAAAAGTTAAAAATTATTGCTTATTTTGGCTTGTTGAAAACACACATTTACACCTTTCCTTACTAAAATGTTTTTATTCCTAAACCATCCCTACTTTCCTTATATCTCGAGCGCATTAATTTTGTACTTCTTGTTTCAAACAAATTTTGGCAGTTAGAAAGTTTGCTCACTATTCCTCTCATCATGTTCTTCTACTATTTTTTCATATTTCAAATAAAGAATTCAATTGTTGTGTTAAAAAAAAGATAAAGAATTCAATTTTTTTCTTGAATTTATATCTTCTTTTGTTTTGAGATTTTTTAAAAATCTTCTTGTATTTGATATTAGTGGTGGAGCCAAATTTTTTTAAACAAGATTGTTTTAAATAGGTAATATTCTAAAAAAAACTAAATTTAATTTAAAAGGGGGCAAAATTTTATAGTAGTGTTATTTTTGTTAGTATAAAGGAGGGTAAAATATTAATTTTAGGTTTGTTTGTTTCGGTGTTCATTCTATGTAATTATGAATAATTCATATATTATATTTCCATTATAAAAGAAAAATTAATATTTAATTAATTATATCAATAAACCAACAATAAGATTATTTTTTAGTTCAACAAAAATAATTTTATAAGTTAGTTATAAGGTGAATGAGCATGCATATTAGTTAATTTATATAGTAAGGGTATTTTGGTATTCTTATCATGTTTTAGTCTTTTTTTTTTTTTTTTTTTTTTTTTTTTTTAGCTTTTTTGACAAACAGATACTGTTGGTCCCTAAAGGGCAACAAGGGTATGAAAAATGCTAGAGGGGGGGGGGGTGAATAGCGTTTTTAAATTCTTTTCAAACCCTTTTGCAAAACAATGGCAGATGCGCACAACTCTTATTTTGGCTAAGTATAGCGCACAGTGAGAGTGTGAAATGCACAGCGGAAATTTAAAGCAGCTCTGCGCAGGGTATACTGCGCAGAGATAAAAACGCACGCGCTAAGTATGAGGCTAAAGAGTGGCGCAAAATGGGATTCTAAGGCAAATGAGCAATAACAATTACAACATCAAAGAGTGGCAATCTGAAAGATCAAACAAAGCAGTTCATAAAAAGTTAAGCAGGGAATATGCAATAAGTAATGAACACGCTAGTTGGAGAGGTTCGATCGAAGAAAGATCTACATCCTCTACCAAGATGGTTAGTCTTGGATTTCTAATGGAGATCTTATTATATGAGAGAGTATTAAATTACAACATTTGAGCTCAATACTAACTCAAGATCTATTATCTATGAAGAACAAATCCTAGACTAAACCGGTGTATCTCAAGAAGTTAGATCAAAATGATCAAAGCTTCAAAAGGTGTGTGTGTGACAGAAATTTTGGGCTCTATGAATATGAAAGATGAAGAGCACCAAGAATTCTGGTGATATAGGCTTTGTGATATGAGCAGGAGTTTTGAAGGTTTGAAGATCTTGAAGGCTGTTCTAAAGAATCTGGAAAAACTAAGCAGCAGTCTTCAGATCTTCATGGTTTTTCAGTGAAGCATAAAACTCGAGCTCTGAAGCATAGTGGCCAACAAGAGGGGCTTGATCAAAGATGATGATCAAGGGCCGATGAAAAGGGCTAAATCCAAAGGCAGCTTGGAAATGAAGATGAGCAGGCTATTTATAGCTGAGAGCTTGAATATAGCCGTTGGAGCTCTGAGCAAGGACAATGAGCTGGCAAAACATGATTGGCGCGCAGCTGTCCTTTATAGCCGTTGGGGCTCTGATCAAAGATGATGACCTGGCACAATATGATTGGTGCGCAGGTATATAGAGTCGTTGGAGACTGAGCATGCAGACCAGTTTGAAAAGCTTCTTCTAGAAGGTTGACAGCTGTCTTCTCTTGAGAAATTTCTTTGAAGCACGTCTCCATCAATGGTTTTGCTGAGTGTGCTTATTTTGTCGTCTGTGCACACCTCAGCTTTTTAATAAGCTTGCATCTTCTAAGTGTTTTCCAAGCTTTCTAGAATGTGAGATCAGGAGATGAGGAACTTGACCAAGGTTGTGTCCGCGCACAAAAGGCATGCGCATTGCCGGCGCGCATGGATTCAGCGCAAGAGCAGCATGCGCACCATGCTTGGTCACAAAGAGATCTCTTGATTTTAGGAAGTAAGATCTTGAAAATTGAGCAGGGTCAAGGGCTGCGCAATATATCTATGCGCAGTGGCGACCTGCGCAGAGAACATTCTGCGTAGCGAAATGAATCCTTGCTTAGGTAATCTTCGATCTTTAAAGCTTCAAGACTTATCATCTAAGCCTATACTATAAAAAGGACTTAGCTAAAGATTGAAGTTCTAAACTTCTTTACATGAGGTCCTAAAGTCCGTAAAAATACTTATAGGTGATGGTATCAATCAATTCAAATAAGTGTAGGAGGGTTAAGTGATAAGCATACCCAACAATCTCCCCCTAAATGATTGATGCCATTACCTACTATAGCAAAGGCACTTCATTGTACTTGATAATAACATGTCCATAAGAATGAGAATGGTAAATCATGCCTCAAGTCAATGCACACACTAGCCAGTGCTATAGATTTCTAATCTATCCAAAAGATTAAAAACTTACAAGATAGGAAAGATAGAAATGTCATTCAGAGCATACAAATAATGTGAGATGAAGTTTTAAGTATGCGTTTAAACTGAATGTTTAAACATCATGCGTAGAAGACATGAGCAGTTAAGATTATGCGCATGAGTTTAAGTAATAATGCATTCAATGTTCCACAAACGAATGATTTGAATTGAACAAGGTTTTTGTGAAAGCTTTATGATGCATTCTTCTCATTAAAACTTTGAAGGATTGACTGCTACAGATTACAAGTTTTAATCGAGGAAAAACAAAAGAGAGAGGTGCGCACAAAAACAAAAACGCACGAAATAAAAAAAAAGAGAACGCATAAAACATACTGCGCAAACGAGAATTAAAAAGTCAAAAGAAAAACAAAATACTTACAAAGGAAATCTAATCTATGTTGATCCGTTGCAGGGCTTCGCGCATCTCATTCTGAAGACCGTTGAATTTGTTCATGAGTTCCACCTTTAAATTTTGAAATTTGTCCTGGAACTCCACAGCTTTACCAACATAAGTGTTCATTCCTCTGCGCATATCAGCGTTGTCATCCACTAGCTCTCTGAACCTTGCTCTGCTGTCCGTCAGGATGGCAGTTTGCGTAGCTTCTAATCTTGAGTCGGTATGGAGGCGCTGAGTGTTGACGCTTGCTTGAATGTCTAACATTGCGTAGTCAAATTTGTCGTTGAACGCCAAAGAAAAATCTGTCATGGACTTAGCAATACATCGACGCACTTCTTCAATATTATGCGCAGAGCCTCCTTGTTCAATCTTCTCTATCTGAGCCTCCATCTGAGCTTGAAGGTCATCAAATCCTCTATGTAACCCATCTGCAAGGGTTTTCTTGAGCTTTTTCAGAATGTCCCTGAGTCCACCATCAAGCGCTCCAAAGGTGCACACATTTTTGAGTTGTGCGCTGACATTTTCAAGCTGAGCGCTGATGGATTTCAGGGAGTCCAGGATAAGATGTTCCAAAGTGATAGGAACTTTTTCTTGCGCAGGCTCAGATGGACTTGCCTTTGCTTTAGCACTCTCCGTGCTTTCCTTTGCCTTTGCTTCTTCTTTGGCAGCTTTCTCCCCCTTAATGGTATCAATCTCCAAACGCTGCATATCAAGACGATATAATAAAGCAGTTTGAGCAGTAAGGAGTTGATTAAGCTGCAGCTGCATAGCGACTTGATTCGCTTGAACAGAATGCAAGCTCTGCACGATCTGGCGCAGCTCAGCTGAAGAGGTAGGAGGAGTCTCAGGGGCTGAAGATGGAGGTTGAACTAGAGAAGAATCACTGCTGTCGGTGGCTGCGGAACTAGTGCGGCGCTTCTTCAATCCTTTAGCGCTGCTGCGCACCTTCTGCTTGAGACGAGAAGAGGTATGTGCGATATCAGCACTGGGGATGGCTTCTTGAGAGGCTTTGTGCATTTTCTCCCCCTCAACAGCATCATCATCTGAATTACCACGGAAAGCAGCCTTGCGCTTCATAGTGGTTGGCTTTGAGGGAGCAGGCGCTGGAATGCTGGTAGGATCTGCCTCTTTGATAGAAATCCCTTTGGTGGATTGAACCAAAGGAATATCCTTGAGATTTTTGCTACTGGGCGGAGCAATGTCCTTCCCCTTGCGATTGTACGCTTCTTCTGCGGTCTCTTACGCAGCATCCGTTGAAGATCTTCCTGCACTCTTCTTGGATTTGACCACAGAAATTGGGCCTATCCAGGGTTCCTTGTTGGGAGCGGCATCAGACAGCCAGATTTCATAGTAATCGGCGTTGCCTATCTCACTGCGCAAATTCTGAAGGTGTACTCTGGAATAGTACTTTGCGTCGCAAGACTGCTTCTTGATTGACTTTTCTTCAACATAGGTGGCCAATTCACCATAAGTCAATAGGAGTTTGGTTAGCAGTCTGCAGTGAGTTCGGTCCTTGGTCTTCCCTGCGTTCAGCTTCTTCTCATAGCTTGTCATCCCCTTCACAATCTCATTAAATATTATCTGCTGCCAGTCTAGTTGATCTTCGTTGAAGATGGCTGCGCAGTATTCCCACTGCTTAGAGATGAAATGTCCATTATTTCCATTCTTGCAGTTGAGGGAATCTCCAATTAGGGTGCACAGGTGATACATCACCTCACCAAATTCCTTTCTATTATACATCGGCCACTTCTTGTTAAGAGAAGGGATGCCAATGAGCTTCTGTGCAAGCGCATTTTGATGAGCCTCATCATAGTTGACTGAAGAACTATCAACATTGAAGTTTAGGAGGCTGCGAATGTGATTGGGCTGAACCACTACATCACTGCTCTGAACGGTGGCCATGATCATTTCTGTTGTCTTGCCTTCAAGTTGTGCAGGAACAACTCTTGCTGTCTTGAAGAATTCATCTAACAGCGCAGGCACTATGAAGGATTGCTCAAGAGAGAATAATGGAAGAATGCCGGAGGTGCTGAGAAGATGAAGCAGATGATGACCAATCGCATCTAAAGAGAGATCTGCCTGAATAAGTTCCCAACCCAGAATGAAATAAACATGTCCCTGCGTAAAACAATAGATAAAATTAGACAACCTATTGCTTATGGAGCTGTGCGCATATGCAAGTAATGCAGATATACCTTGGCACAAGTTCCATGATAAAAAAAAATTATGCGCATAAAATAGGAAGAGGGTGCGCATTAAATAAGAATGCATACGCAGAGGGATCGTGCGCACAGAAAATAAATACTAGTAAAGAAGTGTGCGCAGAGAAATAGATACACCTGTATGCGCAGAAAGCCATGCGCACGAAACTATGCGCAGAGCACAAAGAAAAAGGGGTGAATGATAGACTAAATAAAAAAATAATTAAGAACATGAAGAACACCCAAAAACACAGAAAAACAAAAGTTGACAAAATTCAACAAAAAGTACATCGAAATGACGGCGTGAACAGGACGAAGTCAACCGTGTAAAAAGTATAGTCAACGACATTAAAACAAACCCAGAAATTCAGAAAAACGGTTCGTCTGCCAAGGAAGTTACGAAGCACAGAAATTGACGAAAAACATATGTAACGACCATTGATCATGAAATAAACTACATGAAAGAATAGATCAGGCAAGTACGAACACAACACAACGATCGATTTCAAAGAATGATCAACAATTAAGGGAGAAATCGAAAAAGGGAGTCTTGAGACCTCCAAGAACAACAATGGCGAAAAATAAGGAGTTATAGAGAATCATACCATGTCTTTGATGGTTGGAGTCCTTGATTGTCGTTCTACTTCTTCTTCGTGAGAGTTCCCAGTATGGGAGAGCGAAGAAGAGTCGGAGATGATGATTTCTGGTTGAGTTTTGATTTTCTTAGGCGCCATTGAAAAGGTTTAGAAAGAAGGAAGGTTGAGGTTGAAGATAACGAATAGGAAATGAGAGATGAGGGTTTAGAGCAGAGGTAAGAAAGAGAGTGAGAAAATTTAGAGGGTAGAGAGAAGTAGAGAGAAACGGTTTAAGTAGGGAAGGAGATGTTAGGCGCACGGTAGCTATGAAATGTTTGAGAAAATGTGCAGTGGCGGAGGATAGCGATACCACGTGTCACAAAAGGGAACGCGCGTGCGCAGGCCTATGCGCGCGTGTGCGTGAAGTTCTAAGCCGGTCACTGTCAAGTCGACTTCCTCATAAATGGTGAGTCAGTGAAAGGACGGGCGCACGTTAGCAGAGTGACGTGGCCGAATGGGGAATGCGCGTGCGGAGTCTTTGCGCGCGCGTGTGTCAGCGAAAAGAGGCTGACGGCTGTCGCATCACCTTCCTCATTAAATGGTGAGCAGACATACGTGAGATGCGCAGTCATTAATTGCAGTTTGCATTAAATGACAATGGGACATGCGCAAGGGTAAAAAGGTAATTTCCCAAGAAAATTCAAAAAATAAAAGCGCGGGAAAATTTGAATTACACAAGTACCCTTGTGACTCAGCGTTGACTTTTCAGTTAAGGACCTATGTGCAAAATCTAATGAATAGAGCACTTACCTGCGGTCCACGACGATTTGCGCATGGATAGTCATGCGCAGCGCATTGATAGAGCAGAGATTCTGTAAATCTCAGAACAGTAGTTTCATGCGCAGACAGTTGTTTGCACAGATGTTGCACAGGGCGCATGAAACTTAACCTATTTTGCACACTTATCAAACAAATACATTAGTATCAATAAATCATATGGACAAGTTAGCTAAGATTAAGCATACCCATTTCTCCTTTCAAGAGATCACTTGTTAATTCTTGAGGAGATGATATTAGATGTTGATGAGCTTGATAATAGTGCTTGGTAGGATTGAAAAACTGCTATGGTGGACATATTATCGCAGAGAGTTGGATAATTCTACTCATGAGTCCCATAGTCCACAGGTTGTTGCTTCATCCATAAGATTTGGCAGCAGCAGCTTTCAGCAGCAATATATTCTGCTTCAGTAGTGGAGATGGACACAGCAGCTTGTCTCTTGCTTGCCCATGCTACAAGTCGATTTCCAAGGAAATGACAAGTTCCACTTGTGCTCTACCTGTCACTTGTGCACGCTGCGTAGTCCGCATCTGAATAACCTACAAGTTTAAAGTTCGAATCTTTGGTGTACCAAAGTCCAAGGTTAACAGAGCTAAAAATATATCTAATACTTTTTACAGCAGTTATGTGTGCTTCAGAAGAATTAGCGATAGTGCGCACAGATCCAGTCAACATAATATCTTGGCCAGCTAGCAGAAGATAAAGGAGAGTTAGTCATACCTAGATAGTCTGATCAACTTTACCTTTTAAGTCTGTTAAATTTGTTGCTTGTGGCCATTGGAGTGTCGTATGCTTTAGCATTCAAGTCCAAACTTCTTGATTAAGTTCATAGTGTACTTGAATTGATTTGCGAAGATGCCATCATTCAATTACATGATTTGAAGCCCGAGGAAGAATGTGAGTTCTCCCATCATGCTCATTTCAAACCAGCTTTTCATTTGCTTTTCAAAGCGCTTACAAAGAGACTCATTAGTAGAACCAAATATAATATCATCGACAAAAATTTGAACAAGTAAAGAATGATCATTATGCTTGGTAATAAAAGAGTTATATCGATTTTACCGCACTTGAAGCCTTTTTCTAGTAGGAATTTTGATAGCGTATTGTACCATGCTTTTGGAGTTTGCTTAAGACCATACAAAGCTTTCTTGCTTTGATTCTATGATGCTTCCATTCTTATCCATCTTGTTTCCGAACACCCATTGAAGCGCTAATATTGGATGAGCTTTTCTTGCACTTCTTGCATAGCATCGATCCATCTTAAAACATGGACCACTCTATCAATCTTCTTTGATCCGACATGAGAGATAAACGAATGCTACACCGCAAAGTTTGATGCTCTCGATGTGTGAATCCCTATATTGTGATGATAGGAATACGAAGATCAATGGGAATTTCATTTGCTTCAGCATCACGATCATTTAAAGGTGATTTGTTGAAGTGGAGAAACATCATGCGCAGGAGGTGTTTGCGCATCAGGAGTTGCAACTTCAGGCGCAGCATTTATAGTATGCGCATGAGATGGACTGATTCTGAATCTGCTTGATCTATGTCCTGCGCAGGAATAGAATTACTGCGCACCTGTCTAAAAAGCTCAGCAGAGTCATCAGAATCATTGGGAGCCAAATGTGGCTCAAGGAGAGAATGCTTATCAAAAAGTAGCATGTACAGATACTAAAATGACTAGAGATTTATCTTATTAAGATCATGAAAAGCTTATAGACTGATTGGCATACCCAACGAAATACCTTCATCTGCTTTGGCGTCGAATTTTCCTTAATAGCGTTTGCAGCCAAAGAACTTTGAAGAAAGCGATGTTGGGCGCTTTCTCTCTCTCCATAGATCGTATGGAGTATTGATGTAGGCTTTGTTGATGAGGGATCTATTCCTGAGTAAAACATGCACCGATGATAGCTTTTTCCCAGAAATACATTAGAAGTACTGCTTCTACTATCATTGTTTATCCATCCTCAATCAACGAGTGATTCTTTCCACAACGCCATTTTGTTGCAGAACTCCAGCAGCAGAGAAATTGTGAAGAATACCATTTGTTGGTTCTTGTTGTTCTCACAATATTGAGCGACATCGTTGTTCATAAATTCTGTTCCATTGAAGTGTCGAACTCTATTGATGTCTTCTATGTTTGGAGATTTAGAAGGAGAGCAGCCAGGATATCATTAGAGATACCACAGGTTGGTCCAAAACTTCGCGGTAGTGAGCGGTCCAAACATATGAGGTGAAGCGGATGTAAGCGGTTTGACATTGGAGCAATCTTGCTGGAGGAAAACTGCTCAGGCTGCTTACTAAGCTGGCATGGTGCTTATACCATTGCTAGCTGCATTCACTTAGGTTCATTGCTACAAAACAAGGATTAGTAATAGAAATTATAGCGGTAAGATCAAATAGATTAGAAATTGGTCTTACGAGTCCTTGTGAGCAAAGTTTGTCCAGAAACGCCATTTTTGATGTAACATAGCGTTGAAGAGATATGGCATTCCAGAACTTTATCTCATAATTGTGATATGGAGAGCAGGTTGCTTGAGACTTAATCTTTTATGATTAGTCCAAATCCAATTATGTGCCCTTTGTTGTTGTCACCATATACTGAGTGATCTCTTCCTTCGTGCGCACCTTTAAGAGTGTTGACATCTCTAGTAGTGTCTAGAATCCACTGTCGATATCAACTGAGCTTGAGAGAGCGCAGTGAAGTAGATCATTTCTGCTTGTTGAAACATTAACTTGCGCTCTACAGCAGAGTTATCTTTTAAGATCAGCACACTTTGAGAGATTCCTTGCGCGGCGGGAGTTGGGTGATGATGCAGCTTCTGTCAAGTTGGCCCTGCAGATAGGTGCTTGTCATTCTGTCTGCTTGGTGAAAGTGTCCCGTTTCCACTAGAGTGAAGGGATCTTTCTTTGATTGTCCTTGGCGCATGCTCAGGTTCCATTTCAGAAACAACTTTTGAATCATTGTCAGCATTTGCCATTAAGCAGAGTAGTCCATCCTCAGGGTCAGCATAGTTGTCTTCAGTGCCAAGTCTCCGAGTCCTTAGCTCCTTCCCTGTGCAGTTCTCTTCATCAACCATTCTGCACTGCTTTGATGCTTTGTGCGCAGGGTTGCTTTTCCTTGTACTCAAAATTTGAAGGAGGCATTGAAGCGTAATGTCTTGGCTTTCTGCATAAAACCAAGTCATCTTTCTTTGAGTCTTTATGAGAGAGAATACGGATCTTTGCTTGAGGATCCACCAGGTTTGGAGAGCTTTCTGAATTTGATATGAGGTTTGAGAAGGCGCATGGATAAGTGAAAAGTTAGCCATTGCCCTAGATTTGAAGCCATATGGAATCGGTACCCAAGCTGTTAGGCTTGAAAAACAAAAATATGTTTTATGAAGGTGTTTGCTCTGATACCACTTGTTGGTCCCTAAAGGGCAACAAGGGTATGAAAAATGCTAGATGGAGGGGGGTGAATAGCATTTTTAAATTCTTTTCAAACCCTTTTGCAAAACAATGGCAGATGCGCACAACTCTTATTTTGGCTAAGTATAGTGCGCAGTGAGAGTGTGAAATGCACAGCGGAAATTTAAAGCAGCTCTGCGCAGGGTATACTGCCCAGAGATAAAAACGCACGCGCTAAGTATGAGGCTAAAGAGTGGTGCAAAATGGGATTCTAAGGCAATGAGCAATAACAATTACAAATCAAAGAGTGGCAATCTGAAAGATCAAACAAAGCAGTTCATAAAAAGTAAGCAGGGATATGCAAAAGTAATGAACACGCTATTTGGAGAGGTTCGATCGAAGAAAGATCTACATCCTCTACCAAGATTGTTAGTCTTGGATTTCTAATGGAGATCATTATATGAGAGAGTATTACAAATTACAACATTTGAGCTCAATACTAACTCAAGATCTATATCTATGAAGAACAAATCCTAGACTAAACCGGGTATCTCAAGAAGTTAGATCAAAATGATCAAAGCTTCAAGAGGGTGTGTGTGTGACAGAAATTCTGGGCTCTATGAATATGAAAGATGAAGAGCACCAAGAATTCTGGTGATATAGGATTTGTGATATGCCAGGAGTTTTGAAGGTTTGAAGATCTTGAAGGCTGTTCTAAAGAATCTGGAAAAACTAAGCA
>JAOWBW010000820.1:0-194015 GCA_026119855.1 Campanula takesimana | reverse complement strand
GCGGCTCCCACAAGCTTATACGCCGCGAACCGGACCTTATCCTCATCTGAGCAACCAACACATCATAATCTTCTCCATCGAACTCAATCCACAACTCAGCTTTCCTTACATCTGGTTCCCCATTGAATTCAACCGGTTTCAACTTCAAATATTGCTCCAACCATAACGGGGTGGTGCTGTTCTACCCTCGGACCTTGATCATGTATGGCCTTCATGGCCGCCTCAAACATGCCTTGAAACATGGCACGTGCTTCTTCCCTTGTATCATTCTGATTCTGTGCCCGCTAGTACCTCCTCTGTTTCTTCTTCCAGACATTGAGAACAATTACTGCATAAAACATCAACGTTATCACTCCGCACTCTACTACCCACCTAGGTCATACTAATCCACCTAGACTTATACTTAGAGCTAATGCCATAGCTTTGATACCAACTGTCGCGACCCCGGACCCCGCGGGCCTGACGGACCGCGATCTGGACGTCGACTCTAAAACCAAACTGTGAAATACTGAAGTTAAAAATTTCATTGATACCAAAAGGTAATAATCCAAAGTTACAAAATACACAAATCCTAATGACGTCAATGTTTGGTACAACTATCCCAAAATGTTACACATTTACATAATGTCAACACCTATATCAACCTTCCCCAAAAGAACGGATCCACAATCGGCGTCCTCTTTCTCGTGATCAGCGAGACTAATCCTTAGCACCTGGGGGGGGGTAAGGAAAAACAAGGATAAAAGAAAGGGGTGAGATAAATCTCAATAAGTTACTAATGCAACTACATGACATGCTATGATGCAATATACAATAAGCAATGATAAATATCACATAGCACATAGCAAATATCATATATCAGATAGCAGCGGAAATAAACACATAACAAATGATATAGCCAAGGTTTTCCAAACTGGAACATCCAAATAAAGGATCGCTGAGCAGCTTCAATAATCAACAAATCATCATCTTCATAATAGCATGAAGCCGAAGAGAAAACCCCGGTACCGGAACCAATAACCAATGAAGTGTCACAAAGGACGGGAGACATGCCACAAAGTCATGCTCCAAGTAATAGCTAAAATGCACACAAAGGAGCTAGCTCTTCTCACATCCAAGGCAATCTGGAGGAGGGTAATAATGGGGCAAAACAATGGTCAACATCACAATGGACTTGCCGTGCCATCATAACGTTTCGCCATCGCCCAAACACACACAAAATACCAGCTGGACTTTCACGTAAGGGCTAAGTAATAAAATACTAGCACGATAAACAACAAGAGGATTCCAAAGTAGGGAATCGTGTCAAATAATCACCAGAAGATGAAATGAACCCACAATCCACAATAAAGGTGCTTCAAAATCCCAATTAACAATTAATGAATTTCAAACACAAACTTGATCACAAAGGACTCGAGTCTATCACTAAAGTGTACTACAATGCTCACTAAGGTCTCTAGGAGGACACCCAAGACTTAGACCAAAACGCATTCTTCAATCACAAACATTAACAAAATGTAAAATTTCAGAGATCTGTGCGGCCGCCCAGAAGGGACTGTGCGGTCGCCCAAAATCCTTCAAAACAAGAACAAAAGCTTTCAGAATGTTGTGCGGTCGCCCAGCAATTTTTGTGCGGCCGCCCAACCTTCTGGATTTCTGGAAATCGGGAAGAACAACATGGGTTCTTCCATTTTTCAAACCCAAACACATTTCAACCCAAAATCAAACATTCCCACTGGTATACTAATGTACCAAACAACTCATAAGTCTAAAAAGACTCAAACAACAACATTTAACAACCAAAATCAAGAATCAAACCCAACATTCAAGATTTCACCATTTTGATCAAAAACCCAAAGAAATCCAAATAAATTCTAACTCATCCAAACTTCAAATATAACACCTAACACATTAAACATGATATGACAATTTAGCATCAAAATGGGGGAAAAGTAACTTACTTGCAATCTCAAAGTTGATGGATTTCAAATCTTTTTGATTCTATCTACGCGATCCTATCGACGATCTAACAATGTTCACGTTTTAAGAAATGAATAATAATGAGAGGAAGAAGGAGTAAATGGAGAGAGAAGGAAGAGGAAGAAACTTACCCTTTTCTACTTTGAGAGAGAGAGAAATGCTGGGAGAGGATGGAGAGAGTGATGGAGAAGGTGAGGGAGGTGAGGGGAATAGGGAGGGAGTAGGGAAATTATTTTAAAAACTTACACTTAGGCCCCCTCTCTCACACTACACACACACACTACTCAATACTAACAATTAAGACCCAACACTTCTACACTAGCCCAAATAACTCAATGTAAAATGCTAGGCACAAATTATTATGACACATAAATTGCACACATAAATATTTAATTAATAATAATTTAAATAAATAAACAAGCCAATAAATAAATAAAAATCATTTAGTTACTAATAAAATAGAGCCTATATTTCGGGTCGTGCACACCCATCTCGCCCAACTAAAGTGGTCTTGCTTGATCAAAATCTACATGAATGATAATGTTCTTCTTCTTCTTCTTTAAATCATAAAAGGGGGGGTTTAAAATTAGAGTTTGGAATGTAGGAGATAACTCCTTAACCAACCTCAATGAGATGAGGTGATTATTAGAGTCATGTCCCAAAATGATTTGGGTGATTGCACTTTGATAAAACAAAAGAAAGAGAAAAGAGATGAAGTTGAGAAAGGGAAAGAAATGGTTTTACCTAGACTTCAAGAAACTTCAAACACTTCTTGTTGAATTACTTGGAGAAATCCTTTGGAAAATGCTTTGAGAGGAGGAAACTTGGTAAAGTCAAGGTCTTTTGATCAAAGTTTTGTCTTAAGTTTTTCGTCCTTGAAAATGGAGGTAAAGGGAGGTTTTTATAGGTGAAAGAGGGGTGTTTTTGGTGCCAAAACTCAGTCACCAAGAAATTCTTCCCAGGAAAAATCCTGTAAATTGAGCAAGGGAGAGAATATTGGCCAGAAATCTGTAACTGACGCCCAGAGGCGCGCGCTTCCTGCTTTGGGGGCGGGAGGCGCGCGACTCAGAGAAGGCAATTTTGACAGAATGGACTAGAAAGTCAGCCCTGTTATTCAGTTAAGTCCCTGGACTTAACGAAGTTAGTCAGGAACTTAACGAAAGTGACAGAAACTAACGAGAAACACTTAAAATGGGGAGAAACACAAGATCAAATATGCAATCGGGGTGAGCGGTCCAAGACGGGGTGTCTACAGAGCCCCTCGGCGACGTGGATTGCAAAGCAAAACGCGTCGACGAAAGTTAAAAAACACCCGCCGAGGACATCACCAAGAAAAAAGCAAAGACTCGATGAAAGCAGGAATTTGAAAATTGCGAGAGAGAGTGGTGTGCTCCCTGTGTGAGCGGCTTTTTGTTGATAGAGGGGGTGGCATGATCCGTTAGGTGAACCTGCCGGCTGAATATCTTGAATGAGGCCGTTAGTGAACCTTTGAACGAGGCCGTTAGTGAACCTTTGAGGATGAATCCGTTAGTGAAATCCGTTGATGAGGCCGTTGGTGAACCTTTGGAGAGGCCGTTAGTGAACCTTTGAGGAGGCCGTTAGTGAACCTTTAGAGAGGCCGTTAGCGAACCTTTGGAGAGGCCGTTAGTGAACCTTTGAAGAGGACATTAGTGAACCTTTGAGGACGAATCCGTTAGTGAAATTCGTTGATGAGGCCGTTGGTGAACCTTTGGAGAGGCCGTTAGTGAACCTTTGAAGAGGCCGTTAGTGAACCTTTGAGGACGAATTCGTTAGTGAAATTCGTTGATGAGGCCGTTGGTGAACCTTTGGAAAGGCCGTTAGTGAACCTTTGCAGAGGCCGTTAGTGAACCTTTGAGGACGAATCCGTTAGTGAAATCCGTTGATGAGGCCGTTAGTGAACCCTTGTAGAGGCCGTTGGTGAACCTTTGAAGAGGCCGTTAGTGAACCTTTGGAGGACGAATCCGTTAGTGAAATCCGTTGATGAGGCCGTTAGTGAACCTTTGAAGAGGCCGTTAGTGAACCTTTGAAGAGGCCGTTAGTGAACCTTTGAGGATGAATCCGTTAGTGAAATTCGTTGATGAGTTATTGCTTTGGAGTCTCGTGCCACTTGGAGTCACACTTGACTTTTTGAATTGTGGGGTGCGGGCACAGTTGACCGTGACCAGAAAAATATTCCTGCTGGGGATGAAATGTTGAGATTGACCCTTGAGGGGCGTATGGTACTCGTGACAGAACTTAGGGAGGAGGACGGCCTACTTTGAGTGAGAGTTTCTATCCTACTTTCAATCCTTGACATGCCTTGAGGGCGGACCAGAAGAAGGTGTACCCAACTGGGTGTCCGGGGACAGGGGTCGTATCGTGATTTAGGCTGGAGATCTCTGACGAGGCCTTTTCTGAAGTGATCCAGACTTGGGAGGTGCGCGCTTTCCTCTGTAGGCTTAGGACGTGCGGGCATTTCAGACTGCTGGCGGGTGGCGCGCGCGTCTGGGAGGCGGAATTCCGAGCTTGACATTTGCTGGCCAAAAGAATCCCCAATAGCTATAATATCATCCTCTGTTCGGCCACTTGATTCTCACAGCTCCTTTCTGCCATTTTTGAACCTCATATTTTTGCTTAACTTTGCTTGTGATCACATTTTCCATGGCTTCCCATTCTTTTGCTCTTGATGCCAAGGTTGTTAGTGGGTATGAAAGGACTTGGGCAATTTTGTGTATTCCTTCAAGACCCATCCCAAGAAGGCCTTCATTAAAGACTTCGGGTTCCGGATTCTTTTCACTTGCGGACGTTGAAGCCAGATTGGGATTTGTTGAGAGCTGCCGCGGCTTTCTGGGATTGTGACAGCCATACCTTCAACTTTTCAGCTAATGAAATGGTACCGACTGTTGATGATTTCGGGGCCATCCTTGGTATGCCTTTGGCCGGTCGGATTTCCGTCCCTAAATATCATCGTGGTGCCATTGACTCTTGGGTTGAGTCACTGAATCTCCCTGTTGAGGACGTGAGGAGGATGTTGCACGGTACTGTGATTGACATAACTGAGTTGCCGATGTTCTTCAGTTTACACTCGGAGGATCCGGTGGTTCAATCTTTCAAAAGGAATGCCATGGCCGCTTGTCTCTTTAGTGAAGTACTGTTTGTTACACCTTTGGGACTGCGGATGTGCAGTGGCTGAGATTATTTTGCAAGCCAAGGAGCAACAATTTAGTATAATCCCTCTTATTGTAGGGGAGACGTTGCACGGCCTTGATGAGTTACATAGGACGGGCAAGATGTGTCGGGGAAGCCCTTTGTTCTTGACCATATGGCTCCGAGAACACTTCAAGATTTATTCCCCGGATGGTGATTTGTCTCCTTTTGCTGTTCATAGGAGGAAGTTATTGATTCGGGATTTATCTGAAGATGGTTGGAAGAAATTCTTTGCCTCTCGGATAACCGTCGACATTGAGTGGTGCCCTCCTTCTTGGGGTCTTCGTCCTTTTGTGGAATGGACTCTTGGTTTTCAGCATGTGGTTGTACCCGGCTTGAGAGATTCTTCATTTTACCAGCCAGAGCGGGTTCTGCGGCAGTTCGGTCGCCAACAGACAATTCCTTTTCTGAGGGACGGAATGCTTCGTCCAGTTGCTTACATGGGTCTGGATTTCTCGAGTGAGCTTCAGTCGGCTTGGGGAGATGACCGCAACCGTTGGGCCTTTGCTCCTCTGCATCGGGAGAGTGTCTTCTTTCCTGAGAGCTACTTGGATTATTTGTTTGGCACCCTTTATCGTGGCATCACTTGGGTCGATGTGCTTCGTGCCGAGTTGTTGGGAAAGGGTTTTGAGCCTAGCAGTGCTTTGAGATATAGGGAGGCTGCTGCTGATTCGAGTAACATTCTTGCTGACCCTTTCGGTACTCCTTTGGATGACTTTTATGCTAGGAGACGTGCCGCAACACAGAAGGTTTCGGTGCGTATCAGTGCTCCTCCACTATCCAAGAAGAATAGGATTGAGAGACGATCGGGTGGTCCTTTGAAGGCTAAGAGAAAATTGGATTTTTCTTAGTACCCTAAGAGATTGCAATTAGACCACTTTGTTTTAGGATTTAATATTTTGATGTCTTTTGTTGCTCAATAAATCCATTGTAATGGCTTGAATAATTCATTAAATGAATAAAAATTGCATCTTGTTATTTGAAGTGAATTGGGTATTTTTGATATGTTTTAGACCGCACCCGAAGGTTGCCTACGTTCCTCCAGTTGGGAGGCTCAGGTCTCCGTAGTTCAAACAAACAAAGACCATTTTTTTTTGTGTGTGCACCCTGTTTTTTGCCTAGACCGCCCTTTCGGGTTTTCAATCTAGCGGGCTTCTTTTTTGCACGTGCTCTAATTTTTGCCTGGGCCGCCCTTGCGGGTTTTCAACCTAGCGAGCGATTTTTTTTTTTTTTATGGTCTTTGTTTATTAAGCATAGAACCTCTTGAGCTTGTCGAGGTTGACCTCCTTTGGCAGCTGGTCACCATCTAAATCCACAAGCCGGACTGCACCGCCGCTTAGTATCTTTTTGACCACGTACGGACCGATCCATCGGGGTCCCCATTTCCCCAGGGGATTCATGGCATTAGGAGGATGTTGTCTTAAGACCAAATCTCCCACATTGATGTTTCGAGGCTTCACCTTTTTGTTGAAAGCTCTTGCCATCCTTTGCTGATACGCCCTTGTGCGTTCGAGTGCTCTTAGCCTTTTCTCGTCGAGTAAGGCTAGCTGTTCATATCGACTTTGCATCCAGTCGACCTCGTTGACTTGATTCTCGAGGAGGACCCGTAGAGATGGGACTTCAAGTTCGATTGGGAGTACGGCTTCAGAACCATAGACTAATGCATAAGGAGTTTCTCCTGTTGTTGACCGTATTGATGTGCAGTAGCCCCACAATGCCAATGGTAGCTTCTCGGGCCAATCCCTTCCTGTTGAGGCTATTTTCTTGACGATGGTCTCGATGGTTTTATTTGCTGCTTCAACCGCGCCATTTGCTTGGGGACGGTAAGGAGATGACTTGTGCTTGGTGATCTTGTATTCTACCAAAAGTGCATCCATTTCCTTTTCAAAATAAGAGCCATTGTCGGAAATGATTTCATGAGGCACGCCTTATCGGCACATGATATTAATCTTTACAAATTCGGCCACTTTCTTGGCGTTGAGGGTCCGATATGCTTGTGCTTCGACCTACTTTGTGAAGTAGTCGACTGCCACTAGGACGAACGACTGCCCATTGCTCCCGGCAGGATGAACTTTACCGATGATGTCTATCCCCAACAAGAGAAAGGCCAAGGTGTGACCATGTTGTAAAGTTGCGAGGGTGGAGCATGTTGCAGATTAGCGTGGAATTGGCACTTGGCGCACCTTTTGACTTTCTCGATACAGTCTCGTTCCATAGTGCTCCAATAGTAACCAATGCGGAGTATCTTTTTGACCAGCATAAATCCATTCATGTGGGGTCCACACTCTCCTTCGTGCACTTCACACATTATCTCTTGAGCTTCGGCCTCATTGGCGCATAAGAGATTGATCCCGTCGTGGTGCCTTTTGTAGACTCGGTCTCCAATCAGTACGTACCGAGAGGATAGCCTTTACAGAGCCGCTTGAGACTTCTTATTGCTATTCTCGGGATAAGTGCCATCTTTGAGGAAATTTATGATATCCGAATACCATGGAGAATTTGTTTGAACCTCGTCGATCTGGATACTCATGCAGTACGCCGGATTGTTCCTTCGGGCAACTTTAAAAGGCTTCACCATTTTCCCTTTGGGCATTTCGACTAATGAAGCTATAGTGGCCAGTGCATCGGCGAAGCGATTTTTATCCCTTGGCAGGTAGTTGAAAGTGATCTCTTGGAATTGTTCAACCAATTCTTCAAGGTGTTGACCATACTGTTGGAGAGTCGGGTCTTGGGTTCGCCATTTACCCGATTGCTGATTGATAAGGAGCAAAGAGTCACCGAATACTTCTAGTTCCGTGACGTTTCTTTCGAGAGCTGCTTCGAGCCCTGCTACACATGCTTCGTACTCGGCAATGTTGTTGGTAGCTTCGAATTCCAGACGGATGGCGATGGAAGTGTAGATGTCTTTTGGATCGACGAGCAATACTCCTATACCTAAACCGTGCTTATTGGCGCGCCATCGAAAAAAAGTTGCCACTTATTTTCCTCGGTTGCAGTACAAATTAAGTGCTTGTCGGGGAACTGTACGTCTTCCCCCTTCACTTCGTCACATGGGAATTCGGCAAGCTGGTCACTGAACACTTTCCCCCTGACGGATTTTAGTGTGACGTAAGTGATATCATAGCCGGCGAGCATGAAGTACCATTTGGCTATTCTTGTTGACATGAAAGGCTTCTCGAAGATGTAGCGAAGCGGGTCCACCTTTGCTACTAGCTTGATCGGAAAAGCTTCCATATAGTGTTTGAGCTTTTGAGTGACCCAAACCAATGCTGCACATGACTTCTCTAAGACAGAGTAGTTCTTTTCGCCTCCTTGGAATCGGCGACTGACAAAGTAAACGGCATTCTCCTTTGTGGACTCTCGTTGCTCTTGTGCTAACATAGCCCCTAGGGCTTCATCATTGACAGTGAGATAGAGCAAAAGAGGTTTCTCCTTGTGCGGTGGAACTAGAACAGGAGGGCACGTCAAGTAATGTTTCACTTGGTCGAAGGCTTCTTGGCACGCGTCGGTCCATTCTAGAGCCACATTCTTCTTGAGTAGCTTGAAGATTGGCTCGCACATGGAAGTGAGTTGGTGCACAAACCGACAGATGTATTGCAGTCTGCCCATGAAACCTTTGATCTCTTTCTGCGTCTTTGGAGGAGGCATGTCAATGATTGCCTTGATTTTGGAAGGATCTACTTCAATTCCCCTTTCAGTGACCATATAACCAAGGACTTTGCCTCGGATAACCCCGAACGTGCACTTTGCAGGGTTGAGCCTCATCTTGTGTTGACGAAGCCTTTCAAAGAACTTGCGGAGGTCGATTAAATGTTGACCATCGGTCCCTTTGGAGTGAATGATCATGTCGTCCACATAGACCTCGATTTATTTGTGAATCATATCGTGGAACAAGTCTGTCACGGCTCTTTGGTAGGAAGCCCCAGCGTTTCTTAACCCAAATGGCATGACTGTGTAGCAAAAGGTACCCCACGGTGTTCTAAAGGCTGTCTTATGTTGATCTTCTTTGGCCATGAGAATCTGATTGTACCCAGCGAACCCATCCACGAATGAGCGAACCTCGAAGGTAGCAGTGGAGTCGACCAGCATGTCGATGTTAGGGAGTGGAAAATCATCCTTTGGGGAAGCTTTGTTCAAATCCCGGAAGTCCACACAAACTCGAACCTTGCCGTTTGCCTTTCTGACTGTCACGATGTTGGCTAACCATGTCGGATACTCAATAACCTTGATGAAACCCACACTGAGGAGCTTCTCAATCTCTTCTTTGACTTGCAGAGACCATTCTGGCTTGATCTTTATGAGCTTCTGTTTTACCGGCTTGGCATCTTCTCTGATCGGAATTCTGTGCTCCGCTACCTTTCTGTCCAAACCCGGCATGTCTTTGTATGACCATGCGAACACATCCACGAACTCCCGTAGTAGTGCAGTCAATCTGTCTCTGTCGTCCCCCTTGAAGAAGCTTCCGATCTTAGTTTCTCTTGGCTCTTCTTCGGTACCCAGATTAACAACATGCAATTCTTCGTCAGCCTTTGGACCATTTTCACCACGACTACGGACTTGTTGAGCAAGTTCATTTAAGTATGTTGTGTTTTCGTGGTCTATTTCATTATAATTTGAATCGTTATTAACTTGTTCATTAAGTTCATTATTAGTTAATTCATCATTTATGATGTTTGCAATCTCAGGGTACTCAGAAATATCAAATTTTTCATTAGCAAAGAAAGGAAACACACGCTCGGCTATGGCCTCCAAATCTTCTTGGGTGTGGGTATTAGAGACACTCTCGGACTCAAAAGTAAGTGTGAGCCGCTCTTCCTTTGTTGCTGTGCGGGGTATGCAACCCATTTCTTGGGCTAAGAATTCCTCAGATACCACGGGCCCTTTCGTAGAATACCAATTGTTGATCGGCTCGGAGCTTGGCGGGATCTCACTGATAGTCTCGTTCATGGTGACGGTGCCATGGATGGCGTTGACTTGGCATTCATTCATTATGGTAAGCTCTTCGAACATGGAGGCTAAGTCTGTCAATTCTTCCCCCACGATGATTTCTGTCTCGGACTCTATAGTCACCTTCCTTCCCCACCATTCACGGGGCGACATGGGAGTTGGTTCCCTTTCGGATTTCTGGATCTCACAATCGGAGAAGATTTCGAGACCGGGCTTTTTGACACCCTTATTGTTAACCCATGGCTCGGGAAAGATCATGTATGGAACGTCTTCCCCTTGGCGGACAAAATAGCCATTCAACGTCTTGCGGTAAGGCCTTAGATTAGGGACCTCATAACGACGGCCTTCTTTACGAGCTCGGGCCTTTTCGTTCTTGATTGCTTGCTCTTGTTTCAAGTCTTCTCTGGAAGGTTCGTATCCCAAACCGAATGTGTTTTTGACGAATGGGATTTGCACAGGATATAGGATCCCTTGTTGATATTTCCCTAGGCCTAAACCAGGGAAGTAGTCCATATTCCTCATCATGCGGAGGACTTTGTGGTTGCTGGGGGTCCATGATCCGTTTCCCCCTTCTTTGTCAATGGCGTTGATCGAGACGCCGGAGAGAGTGGAGTCTTGTAAACCATGCTGAACTTGGTGGACGGGCTCACCTTTTCTATGGATAGTGACATTTTCGGCCATGACGGTCACTATTTCATCACCATTTCGGATCTTGACACATTGATGGAGAGTTGACGGGACGGCATTAGAACTGTGAATCCATGGTCGACCCAAAAGTAAGTTGAACGAGGCCGGGATGTCAAGCACTTGGAATGGAACGGACATGATCATGCTCCCAAACTCAATGTCTATTTCAATCATGCCTATGACCGTACGGGCGGTGCTGTCATAACCTCGGATTACTTGAGCAGAAGGCTTCAAATCGGAATCCTTAAGCCCCAATATGCCCATGATTCGGCTAGGCATGAGGTTGAGTGCGGAACCACCGTCCACTAAGACTCTTGACATGGGCCTCCCCCTTGCTCGTACCTTGAGGTAAATAGCCTCGTTGTGGTCGGAACCAAATGGTGGAAGGTCCATATCGGCAAAGGTGATGACGTTGCTAAAATGAATGTGACCGATCATTGCCGTGAGGTCCTCGGGAGTAGTATCGGGAGAAACTGATGTATCATCGAGATTGCGGATGACAAGATCTCGGTGTTTCTTTGAGGATGCAATGAGGTCCCAAATAGAGATGTTGGCTTGAGTTTTATTGAGTTGGACAAGTATAGGATCTTCGGGAGTGTCGCGAGCTTGCGGCCTTTGAGAAGAGGAGCTCGGTGCGGAAGTGGAAGGGTTGCTTGCTATGACTCGACCGGATCGAGTTAGCATGTTGACGTTCCCATCTTGCTTCCTTTTCCTATTCTCTAGTACTTCCTTCATTACCTCATCGTAAGTTACAACATAACAAGAACTGTCAAGTTTATTCATAACATAGGGGCCCCCATTCACAATTGGGATTGAATGGGTGGTACCCTCGAGTTCTCCTATCTCTATTACATTGACATGTTCGCCATTAGTCACTACAAATTCTTTCTTATCTATGAGATCTTGAATGACATTACGGAGAACGAAGCAATCCTCGGTGGTGTGGCCACTATATTGGTGGTAGCCACAATATTTGTGGTGAGCATGATTGGGGTGGACCGTCTTGGGTTGGTACCCTTGCACGGGTGTGACTTGACCCTTTCCTTTGAGGACTTCGAAAACTTCGGTTTGAGTCATGCCTTGGAGAGGCGTGTAGACACGGTCATTTCGGGACTTCTTCCCTTGGGGTGGAGGAACCTTTTTGTAATTCCCCTTATCGATAGTGACGGCGTTGACCGAGGCCTCCTTTGTGGAGTTGGAAGCGGCCTTGTATCGGTAAGTAGGAGTGGCCTTCTTAATCTCCTTGAGCAAGTCATCCATGCGTACCCCCGCCTCATACATTTGGGAGAAGTCGGAGTAGCAAGCCCCACTTAGGTGGGTGCGGAGATCAATCTTGAGACACTTGAGAAAGATGTCCATTTGCTCTTTTGTGTTCGGCCTCTCAACAATTTCAGAGAGTTTGTCATTCCATCTCCTTGTGAAGTCAATGAAGGACTCGTTGTCTCTTTGAGTGGTATTCTCGAGCTCTTTCCTTGTGGGCCGGTGAGTGGTGTTGCCTTGGTATTGGTTCTTGAAGGCAAGCATGGCGGAGTCCCAATCAAGACGGACAGTGAGAGGGAGAGTAGCATACCAATCTTTTGCCGCCCCCTCGAGAGTGAGAGGAAAGCATTGAGCCATCACCTTAAGGGAGACCTTCTTCGGAACCATTGCCCAAATATAGGTCTCAATGTGAGCCATAGGACAAGAGTTGCCCTTGAATTTGCTTATGTCGGGCATCTTGAACTTATCAGGAAGAGCGGCCATAGTACTCATGAGGATGGATGATTGATAAATGCTTGTGTCGGAGCCTTTCCCCATGTTGAGCCCATTGAATTTTTGGTCGATGTAGGCCATGATAGAATCCACCATTTTGGGCTCATTGTTCTCGGAACTCGGCTCCCCCATTTTCTTGGTGCGGGTGTTGACATAAGGACTTTTGAACAAACCCTCGGTCCATTCGGATTCGTCATCATTATTCTTGTTCTTCCCCTTGGCAAGATTAGTGAGCTTTTCTTTCATTAGCTCCATCTCGGCCTCGTGGGTCTCCCTTTGGCTGTCAAGGTGGGATTGCCAAATGTCGTCTTTGCTTTGTGCCTCCTTATTAAGGGTGGAGACTTGCTCTTGGAGGAGTTGGACCATGGTTGAAAGTTGTTCGAGAGACATGGTGTTGCTGCTGCCGGTCATGGTTGATGTAGGAGCTGTTGGAGTGATCTCTTCACGGACTAACCGATTTGCCGAATCCCGGTAGACTCTGTAAGTACCAATTGAACCTATATTGCAGAAGAGGCCCTTGTCAGTCTTGAGTAACACTTGCGGTCCATGAAGAGGCTTAGAACACACAGTTGGGCACACGACTCGAACCACATAAGAAAAGACTCTTTTTTTTTTATAAGTCGGAGGGAATGGATCCCTTTTTGGGGTTTCTAAGAAAATAATGGAATCGTCACACTAGTATATAGACCATCTCGCGGTCCCATATACTCATCGGATTCCATCACGCTTGTGAATCCTACATGTATCGGGATTAAACTAAATTAATGTAGTAAAGCATACATGCGGGGACGGATTTTTATTTTCGTCCAAAATAACCACTTTTGGGGATGGATTTTTATTGCGTCCGTTTCAACAAGTTGGCATGTATGATTTGAAGACATTAGTTTAGGGAAATCTCGGTACATGGAAACCGACTTGAGTCACGGAGTGTTAGACCCTAACTAGAATTGTGTGGTTTGTGCTTGGCTTGAATATGAGGCTCAAAGGTCACCCCCGGCATGTAGTCTTGAACTACGCCACGGGCTGAGGTTTACCGCTTCGAAAGAGCCAAGGTCGAGTGGAGCTTGAAAATTTCTAGGACGGGCCTCGACGGGTTTGGGGTTGGACTTGTGCGACTCGATAGTGAGCAGTTCATAGGAATATGTGCATGTAGTGTGAGGTCTAACAAGTGACAAAATTTTTTGTTATTATTTTTTTTTTTTTGAAAAGAAAGAAAAACAAACAAAACACATAAGCACATAAATTACAACTCCCGAATCACCCGTGTGACCGGTAAATAAAACATAAAAATAAACAGTCTGAGGTTCAATTCTGTTTTGATGCAGGCAACTGTGCCCACACCCCACTGTTCTGCTCAGTCACTGAAACCTGTTTCTGTTCTGGGAACCAACCCAGAAGCGTGCGCCTCTGAGTGTTGATGTGGGACGCGCGCGCATGGCGCAATGCTATTAGGAGGCGCGCGCTTCTGGGCACACCTGTCAGAATGTCAGATTTTGGACTCAGGGGATTGCCCTGGTCCTATGTTCATATTGTAACCCCTGCAGAAATGATTAGTGCAAAATAGCAGAAGAAGAACATGAAGAACATGAAGAAGTGGGCGATTCTGGTCCTTGATGCGGGATGCGCGCGCCTTAGGCTGAAGAGGCCAGAAGCGCGCGCCTCCCCCATCAGGAATCAGAATGCCCAGAAAAGATGTAGATTTCGATCAGAATGCAAGTTTAACCCTCAAAATGTCCCCAGCAGAGTCGCCACTGTAGATACCCCGGGAAACCACGGCTTGGCTAGAGCGGTGAATTATCCTAGGATGTCTAACTTGTTTTAGATTGTTTAGAGTCGCCACCTATGTTTTGAGGAACATAAGAAAAACCTATTGATAATAGCCTAAATTTGATTACGAAAACAGAGATTCTTTGTTTTGAGGTTCGGGGGTTAGATTACGAGATGGGAAGTACCGAAACACCCATCTCGCCCAACTAAAGTTGGTCTTGCTTGATCAAAATCTACATGAATGATAATGTTCTTCTTCTTCTTTAAATCATAAAAGGGGGGTTTAAAATAGAGTTTGGAATGTAGGAGATAACTCCTTAACCAACCTCAATGAGATGAGGTGATCATTAGAGTCATGTCCCAAAATGATTTGGGTGATTGCACTTTGATAAAACAAAAGAAAGAGAAAAGAGATGAAGTTGAGAAAGGGAAAGAAATGGTTTTACCTAGACTTCAAGAAACTTCAAACACTTCTTGTTGAATTACTTGGAGAAATCCTTTGGAAAATGCTTTTAGAGGAGGAAACTTGGTAAAGTCAAGGTCTTTTGATCAAAGTTTTGTCTTAAGTTTTTCGTCCTTGAAAATGGAGGTAAAGGGAGGTTTTTATAGGTGAAAGAGGGGTGTTTTTGGTGCCAAAACTCAGTCACCAATAAATTCTTCCCGGGCAAAATCATGTAAATTGAGCAAGGGAGAGAATCTTGGCCAGAAATCTGTAACTGACGCCCAGAGGCGCGCGCTTCCTGCTTTAGGGGCGGGAGGCGCGCGCGCCTGGATCCTCCTGTCGGAGGCGCGCGACTCAGAGAAGGCAATTTTGACAGAATGGACTAGAAAGTCAGCCCTGTTATTCAGTTTAGTCCCTGGACTTAACGAAGTCAGTCAGGAACTTAACGGAAGTGACAGAAACTAACGAGAAACACTTAAAATGGGGAGAAACACAAGATCAAATGTGCAATCGGGGTGAGCGGTCCAAGGCGGGGTGTCTACAGTCTGATTCCTTTCAAGGGATACGTAGGCAGCCTTTTGGCACGACCAACCAACCATCCAGAATACCATCTCGCCGACACTCCTTCAAAGGCAAGAACAATTCATCACCACCAACATCATCATTATCCATCCAAAGCATGGATACTCTTCATCAAAAGCATCAACATCCTTCAGCAATCCATCTCCAATCAAGCGACAATGGTAAGTGAAGGTATGAATACATCCGAGGCTTTCCTCAAATCACACCGCACACAAAATCACTTTCTCCATTCTTACAAAAACTCTCTCTCATGCAAAACTGCTTTCAAATCACATTGCACTACGAGCACAATTTCTCTCTTCATTTCACACTTCATGCATCTTCTTGCACAAAGACATATACCTGCCAAGTACACACATAACAGGTACCACCACGAAGTCAACAGCATCCGCTACTCAAGGCACTTCATCCCCAGCAGAAAATGGTCCACAGTCAACCATGCCGCATCCCCATGATAAAGTCAACAGCAACTGCAGCTCTAGACAGCAATTTGGTCCACGGTGATCCCGCAATTAGCAAACGGATCCCGCCATCAGCAAACGGATCCCGCCTTCAGCAAATGGATCCCGCTTCAGCAAACAAATCCCGCTTCAGCAAACGGATCCCACACTAGCAAACGGATCCCGCAATCAGCAAACGGATCCCACATCAGCAAACGGATCGCGCTTCAGCAAATGGATCCTGCATCAGCAAACGGATCCCGCTTCAGCAAACGGATCCCGCATCAGCAAACGGATCCCGGATCAGCAAATGGATCCCGCCTTAGCAAACGGATCCCGCCTTAGCAAATGAATCCCGCGTCAGCAAACGGGTCCCGCATCAGCAAACGGATCCTGCATCAGCAAACGGATCCCGCTTCAGCAAACGGATCCCGCTTCAGCAAAACGGATCCCGCCATATCCTTTCTATATCAATAAATTCGCTCACACAGGGAGCGCACCCCTATCCTTCGCAAATTTCAAATTCATGTTTTATCGAGTCTTTGTTTTCTCTTGTTGATGTCCTCGGCGGTTGTCTTTCTTTCGTCGACGCGTTTTGCTTTGCAATCCACGTCACCGAGGGGCTCTGTAGACACCCCGCCTTGGGCCTCTCACCCCGATTGCATACATAGTATTTTTATTTAACTTGTTTTTGTTAATTTATGTTACTTCGGTTAAGTTCCTAACTAATTCCGTTAGTTTTGGACTAAACTGCATAACTGAGTTAACTTTTAGAGTCATTCTGTCATTCTGTTATTTTCACCCGCGGGCGCCTCCCATAATGGTCATGGGGCGCGCGCGCGTTTGGTCCAATAGGCCGGACTCGCGCGCTTCCCAGTTTGACTGTTACGGATTGCAGTCTTTTCCCTCCATTTTTAGAATCAAAAGCATATTTTTATCGCATGTCTTAATCTAGGATTAACCCCTTTTTATTTTGTAACCTCCCAATCCCATATTCTTAGCTTTTTACCAAAAACTAAATATTTCTTTTATTTATTATTTGATTTTCTTTTATTTATTTTATTTCTCTTTATTTTTCTATTGGTTGAAAGACCACATTTTCCTCTCTTTTCTACCTATTTAAACCCCTCATTTTTACCTTAGAAAGGGACCTTGAACTTTGAACTTTGTCCCTACACAAACTCCACACCATTCTCCCTACACATATTTCCCCAACAAGAGTTCTAGCAACTAAACTCTTCACAAATTTCTACACAACAATTTCTCTACAACAACTCCAAGTCAAAGTTTGAAGTCCTCTTTTCTAAAGGTACACTTCTTCTTCTTCTATTTTATTTATGTCTTTTTAGATGTATGCAATCCCCACCAAATGGGACATGACCAAATGACCACTTTATTACATTAAAGTTGGTCAAGGTCATCTCCCTACATTTCAATCTCTACTTTAATTTCCTATCAATTTCTTAATGTAATTGTTTAGTATAATTGTTACATGTAATCTTTAGCATAAATTAATAAATAAAACAATTTTCTTTTATTTCTCTTTTATTTTCCCCTTTTCTTCCCGTTATAATTGTTAGCACTATTTATTTAATTGAAGGACATTTAGCATTAGAACACCAAAAGTAGCAAGACTCGCATAAGCGGGGCGGAGTGGGTGTTTAAGTACTTCCCACTCCGTCACCTAACCCCCGAACCCTTTCTCTCCCGAATCTCTGGTTTTCATACAAAAATTGGCTTTCTTTAGGTTTTTCTTATGTTCCTCTAAAACATAGGTGGCGACTCTTAAAATCAATTAGACATCCTAGGTAATTGACTGCTCTAGCCAAGTCGTGGTTCCCCGGGGTATCTACATATATATTATGATTATATATGTATATGATCCAAATCATGAGGTGATTCAAGGTCCCCTTCACACCTAGTGTGTGATTTATGGGATAAAACCTAGGATGATCATGATTTGTTAAATTTCATGTTGATGTTGTTCTTGTTTGGCCATAAGAGTCATGATTGGGGGATAAAGTTTCAATCTTTATCATCCCAACCATGATCTAGCCATAAATCACTAAGTATGAGACATAAAGGTTTGATCTTTATGTTATATTTTTGTCCCTAAGGGTTTAATCTGGTATAATAAGTCCATTTTGGTGGTAAAGCTTCAATCTTTATCCACCAAAATGGTCATTTTGGTCTAAATGCCATGTTCATCAACTTTTCATAAATCTCTCCAATGATTGCCTTTGATCACACCTAAAACTTTGTTTTTGGGGTTCCTTTGATGATCAAAGTGCATAGGAATGAACTTTTCAAAGTTTTGTTGTTAATCATAAATTGGAAATCAACATTCCAGTCCAGTTTCAGCAAAGATACTCTGTTTTGACTGAAATTGGACTGTTTTCTGATAAACTATAAAAATGCCCTGGAGAGCCCTCCCCATCCGTACGGCTACTTTGGCCAGGGAGGGCATTTTCCAGTTTCTTCCTTTTCTGACCAGAAAGTTTGCAAAATAAACATTTTCTGTTAAATAATTAACTGGTTTTGCCAAAACAGTCAGTTTCTCCCATTTTGAAAACACACACACACACACATGCACTTTCGTTAACTAACATTAGGGAGACTCGGTCCTATCCGAGGCGACTTGGGTGACGTGAAACTCTTCCCAAGGCATAACCTGACCTCCGAACTAATAGAATCTCTAACCTTTTCTTTTGTTGAGTTAAATAATTAACAAAAGTGGCGACTCCGTTATGTTTTGTGAGATAACCGTGTTTGGTGTTTCGCCCCCACACTCGTCGCGTTCATCCACGCGGGGTGGGATTCTTACAGGGGCCCACATCGTAGGATGTCTGCTATGCTGCCTCCAGACTCGCTCGCCAAGGTACATGGCATCCCCAGTCAACCCCATCAAGAAGCAGCTGGAAGTAGTAAACTCCTGAGCCTGACCGACCCCTGCCAGCACCTGATCCGACCAAGGGAAGAGCTAAAAGTTCTCATACAGCGGACCACTCAACTTCGCGGTAAAAATCCCCAGATCGGGAGTCTTCTTGGCCTTGCCACGACCCTCCAATCGGTTACTCTTTGCCCAGAATCGCATAAACGGGACTTTCTTGACCCCCTGCACGCCAAAGGGAGCAATGTGGAATAGCTCGTAGACCCACACCTGTAGAGAAAAGCAATATCTCAGTTCTAAACAGTTCTAACAAAGGACGAGCATGAAATAATAAAAGAGTCAGAGGCATACCTCAAAGGCAAACTGAAAGCAATGGAAAGACGAGGTACTAGACTTCGAACAGACATCAAGGGCTCTATACATCTCTGCCAGTCCGGCTCCGCCCCAAGAAACCTGACTCGCCTGCTCCAAATCAGCTAGAGCACCCAATAGAGAAAATCGGCAAAAGGTCCCTGCACTCGGGAATAAGGTCTGTGACAAACTATACCAAGATGGCCCGCACCAGACAGTCAGTATCATGGATGCCCTCAACAAAGCCCTGGATAGCCTCCTTCACCAAGGTCCTCAGACGACTCGCCTCAAAGTCGTTTCCCTTCACACCTTTGCCCAACGGCATCCCAATCAGCCCCACCTGACGGTGCGGGTCCGCAGCCAAGGACTCATCAAAAGGTAGCTCCACGACCGTGAACATGAGCCCCGTAATAGTAGCAAAGTCGGTCGGAGTAACAGTCACCTCTCCCCAACTAAAATGGAACATGTGGGTGGTGTCCCACCAATATTCCCTCATCGCCTCAACAAGACCCATTACCTTCTGGGTCCCCTCTATAGCCCGTACCGCATCAAAAAATGGACCGAAGCCCAGAGCCTGGATCCTCTCCTTCACCGTCCCAGTCGGCGGCAATCTCTCCCATATCTCGGCCACTGCCCTCGTGGGCCCACGAGATTTCATTCTCTGCAGGTAAACACAGCAAAGGTACGTTACCCAACTAGCAATATAAATTATGTGCTATAAAGTGTACGTGCATGCTTTATTCTTATCTACTTGCGCGTATGTTTTACCGTCCCCAAAATAATCAACAATCTCATAAAATTAAATAATCACGAACGATTAATTTAATTTAATGCAGTCTTAAAATAATACAACAAGTATGAAATAAAGAAATAAAATACCCAAAGGAAATAACAAAAAGCGAGATCGGTACCTCCTTCGTCTCCATCAGTCTCCCGCCAAACCAATGTTTGTCGGTGCCCGCATACAAGTCAAAGTGTTGTCCCACTGTGAAATGCCATTCATCGGGACGGAAATTTCGAGAGGCCATCCTCGCCCGTTGTTGATGCAGCCCCGTGCCTTCGCCTTGCTCAAACTGTGGTCCCGCACCACCACCTTGCTCAAACTGCTGTCCCGCACCTTCACCTTGCTCATAAGGCTGCTCTGCGCCAAACATATAATTAAAATCCATCTCAATAATAGTAGAAATATGTCAAAATATCTTTATTTCCCCGGCATAATTGTGAAGAAAAGTGAGAATGAAAGCAACAGCCGGTGGCTGTTTGTAGGGTCTGTCCAGCGACGGGACTAGCCGCGCGGCCAGTGTCTCCAGGCGACGTGGCACAATCTCAGCCCTCCCTCTCGCGCGCCCATCAGCGATCCTCGTCAACAAGGTCCATCCAATCAGAAGGACTGGCCACGCGGCCAGTTATTCCCCCAGGCAAAAAATTTCACAATTTAGCCCCTCGGCTTATTTTTATCAAAAAATTGGCCCCTTAGTCAAATTTAACCAGAATTTGATCAAAAATTAACAAATTGGGTCCGGAAGACCTCTATAAAAATTAACCAATTGGGTCCGGAAGACCTCTATAAAAGTTAACCAATTTGGTCTGGAAGACCTCTATAAAAATTAACCAATTGAGTCAGGAAAGCCTCTATAAAAATTAACCAATTGAGTCAGGAAAGCCTCTACAAAAATTCCAAATCAATCTATAATTAAAGGTCGGACACCTCCTTAAACCCTAAAGATTATAAATTGATGGTCGGAACCTCCGTAAGCCCTAATACTTAAAATCAATCTATAATTAAAAGGTTGGAAACCTCCTTAAACCCTAAAGATTATAAATTGAAGGTCGGAACCTCCGTAAGCCCTAATACTTAAAATCAATCTATAATTAAAAGGTCGGAAACGTCCTTAAACCCTAAAGATTATAAATTGAAGGTCGGAACCTCCGTAAGCCCTAATACTTAAAATCAATCTATAATTAAAAGGTCGGAAACCTCCTTAAACCCTAAAGATTATAAATTGAAGGTCGGAACCTCCGTAAGCCCTAATCTTCCAAATCAATCTTTAAATCGATTACGCACGCTCTATAGGAAGTTAGAATCCATCCCTATTTCTGTTCTCGATTCTTAAAAAAAACTTATTGTCATATCGTGCGTATGGCCTTCTTTCTTTTCCCCAGTAGAGTCCATCTGCAACGACTTTATTGTCTGACGAACGCTTGACTATCCCCAGCGAAAGACGGTGTCTCGTTTCTTTCTTTCCCCGCATGTCTCGAACTACGACTGGCTTGATTCCACTTGTTGGATATTATGCCCTAGGCCCTTGAGAAAGGCCTATGCGTTATATCATAGCTTCATTGTTATAGAGATAAGAAACCCAATTATTATATCTTTTGCATGATTATTATAATGATCATTGTCCCTAGCACTTATGAAGGGCTAGTATGAGTTTAATGAATAATCATATGATGGTTATAGCGCATAGGATGCGGATTAAACTTGTGGGTACATGTTGGAGAACAAGTACTGGATAGACCCGTTATGAGATTTATGTCATGGTCAAATGTCATAATTAAATCTCATAAAAGTTATATCATTTATCCTTAGACCTGAGATTATCATAGTCTTCCTCATGATGAACATTATGTTTGACGTACTCAAACGCTACCCTTAACCGGGTGGTTATAAAGGCTACGATTGGCATAATCTGATTCCTGTAGGGAAGAATGATAAGTCAAGATGGGATTTGTCCCTCTCTCAAGAGAGATATCTGATTGGTCACTCGATGAGTGAGATTGATAATAGTGTACGGCCGTACCTAAATGAATTGCAGTGTTTAATGTTATTTGCTCATATCAATCTACTCGAGATCGAGAAAGCATTGGACAACATAAGTTGACGTGGACCATGATTTATGTTCAATATGATATCGCGTGACAAAGGGATTGTGATATGTTCTATAAGGTTACTTTGGACTTTCAAAGTTATACTAATTGGGTAGTCATAATGGCTTGCTAGAGTCCGCTTATGACTTATGGGTTCAGACTGGTTCGGACTCGTTGCCAACATAGTATAATCCTATTGGGTCACACACAATAAAATGGATTGGAAAAGGCGAAAAAATTGGGAAATCAGACAAGGCCACCGTACGGCTATATTGAAGGCGTACGGCTCCTGTTGAGCCGTACGGACAGCATCCCGTAACAGGTCAGTTTGATCAGTTTTCTTTTTAGAAAAGGAATCCCGATCCCAAACAGAATTAGGTCAAACCTTTATATATGATATACAGCCGGGTTTGACAGCCTCTAATGGTGATTTTGGAAATTGATAGACAAAATTATAATACCTCGCAAGTGCACGAGCCATCGTCATAGCAATATGCAAACACAAGGGTCGAACCACAGAGACTTGGATTAATTCTAAGTTATTTAACTATTTTAAAAATAATAAAATAACAGATAAATGATCAACATGAACTAGCATATTATGATAGGATGGCGGAATATAGATTCACAATCATCTCCCCTATGCTATGATAATAATAATCAAGTTATCAATCTCAATTCATGGATTCGTTCACTTATGTAAGAATTGGGACGGTCCGGTCGTCGGATTGCAACCCTATTATTTCCTTTATGTTAATACTTTCCGCTAGGTCTATACAACATGCAAGAAATTCATGAAGCCCTTAAGAACACATGAACCTAAATCCTTTTGATTTCCGCTAGGTCCTCAATTGAATTTAATCATCAAAACAATGGTCAACGTATAATCACCCACGCTAGTGCAGCAATATATACCCAATAATTCTAAAGTCAATTTATATCTTAAATTATAATTGAAACTAAAGAATTTAGCAAGAAGAATATTTTGATGAACAAGAATGAGAAAGAATACACGATTTATATTAAAGCATAAAATTGATAAAAAGTTACCTCCAATTCGTAGTTGGTGAAATTGTTCTTCATAGACGAAGAAGAAATTTCTCCAACTTGCAAACCTTACAAAATATTAACTAGCTACATAATTGATAAAAAAAAACTAAAAACCTAGTCTAGTATTTATAGGGTAAACTAAATCTAAAACATAAACTAAAAAGGAATTCTAAAAAAAAAAGGAATAATAAAAGAATTAGGAAAGTAGAATAAAATCCTAACTAAAATAGAAAACAATTCCTAATTCCTAATATGCTTGTGTGCGCTGACTTTGTAGCCCGAAAGCAGAATTTGCATTTTAGTCCCTGAAGTTAGCAGTTTAGTCCCCAAACTTTTAGTTTATTGCAGTTTGGTCCTAAAGTTTCATATTTGGCAGATTGGTCCCTGAAATATATAATCATTGCACAGCAGTCCTTGGCCTTCCCAACTTCGATCAATTAAGCTCATTTTTTCCCCTTTTCTTCTAAATTGAGCACATAACCACCCTACACAACAAAAACACAAAAAGACCCAAATCAAATAACAAAAGCTTGAGAACAAAGCAATATTTAAGCCTAAAAGTACCCAATAGAATGAGTAAAAACTCATTCATCAAATACCCCCAAACTTAATCATTTACTTGTCCTCGAGTAAAAATAAAGAATAAAAATATAACTAAACTACTAAACAATAAACATAAATAAATACTACTATAACTAACTAAATAAAACTAGTCCAATATTTTTGGGTCTCTCCCGTAGTTAACATGAAAAACATACTACCACACGTCTCAACACGGGTTAGGAACAAAACGATGCAAATGACTATACACTTGAAATAAATTAAATATTTTTCTTAGGCAAAATGATCAAGCTATAACTCTCTTGTGCATATAGAATATAAATACCATTCCTTAGCCTATCAAGATATGAATAACTTTATAAAGCATAGTACCCAAACATTCTCTTATGCACTCGAACAATATTAAAGCAAGGCATAAGAAAAATTCAACGCATGATTCTCCTTTAATGAGCTCCCATATAATTTTAATGAGCTCCCATATAATTTATCGCTTGATTCCCCTTTATATTTATTTATGTATATATATATCCATATTATTTCTGGCCATTTAGGTCTTCGTAGGTACAAGAATTTTTATTTATTCTTGGAATGGGGATTGGCACCAAGGATTGGGAATTATCATATTACACATATCCCTTTTATTTTGGCCTTTACGCATTTTTGCGAGCATTCAATTCAATGCTTTCATTCCTTGCCATTTCTCCCACTCTTCTTAACTAAGACCATTTTATTCGGGGATTTTTCCACTTAATTGGAACTCACTTCAAGGAGACTCAAAGTCCAATTTTCCTCATGCCTACCCTTTAATCACATAATCTCACATAAGATAATGCAAGGGTACTATAACTCGATAAAGATAAGCAAAATTTTAACACCCAAAGATATGGTATATATTGAATAGTGCACTTAGGGAGTTATAACTTAATCATGGAACCTAAGTTAAATTTTTAATAAATTCCACATGCATAGAAATTCACAAGCTTTTATTCCTTTTTGCAAAATAAATCATAATCATTATTGGAGGTAGTAAAAGAGTACAAGAACTACGAGAGATTTTTATTTATTATTATTTTTTTGAAACAAGAAAATTAATTTGACCGCACCGAAGTTGCCTACGTTCTCCCTAGAACAATAAGGAGCTCAGGTCACCGTAGTTCGAACCCGACAAAAAAAATGAAAAAACATTTTTTTTAACTAAAAAAATTAAAAACGCATTCCCACCCCCAAACTTAAAATCTGCAATGTCCTCCTTGTAAATATACAAAGAGAGCAAAAACACATACTGTAGGGTGATTACTTCTCATGTATGCTTATCACAGGCTAGACCACATGCAATATCTCAATTTATCAAGATAAAACCTACCAGACCAACATGTATCAAATTAAGAATATTGTACCCACACAAATGCTACCAAAATTCCCAGGCATCACACAATCAAAACACTTACTACTTACTCACACTTCTGACCAAGACTTTCTACATGGAAAACAATTTTCAAGGTCACATTATTTTCAATTCAAAGCACCAATTTCGGCAATTTGCAAGTAATCTCACAATGTCACCATTAAACCAAAAGATTTGAAATTAAAAGTGCAAGTTGGAACGTGTTACCTCGGTGTCGTCAGTAGGAAAACAAACTCCCCAAGAAATTTGTCCAGAAAAGAGGCCACCGTTGGGGAGCCCTTTGAAGACTACCGGAGTATATGCCTCACTGCAGCAAACGACGAACAAGGCTGGTGAGGGGTGTTTGGTCCGGAGCTTAGAGAGGATGGTAATCATAGTAGAGTTCGCCGGCACAGGAGGAGACCGGAGATTGTGTACTTCGTTAAGTGTGTGATTGCGATGGGATCGGCCGGCGTCTTGGGGAAGCGAGATATGTTGGCCGGAGTTTTGCTGTGACGACGACAACGAGAGAGATTCAGCCGGAATTTGCCGAAGAACGACCGCAGTTTGGACGCCGGTGATGGTGAAGATGGGTGTAGATGCGGATTGAAGGGAGGAAGTGAAAGATTTCGGGAGTGGGTAACTGGATTTCGCCGAAGTTGGTGATGGGAAGTTTGGCCGGCGGTGTTTGAAATCAGAGAGAGAGTGAGAGAGAGAGAGAGCAAACGGGCTAGGGCTTGTTAATTTTGGGGAAGTAATATTTATTTCTTTTTAAACCCATCTTCCCGAGCTTTCCCGTGTGCACTTAAGCCCACACCACTTTTGATCTATTGCACTTTTAGCCCTTTTCTCAATTTCCATGTTGTGCTCCCTGCAATCCGCTCTTTCCAGTTTATTTAGTCTACAATCACAACAAAAAAAAAAACAACCCAAGCGTAATATCTATTGAAAGAAAGAAAAAAAAAAAAAAAACTAATCAAAATCAAAAAATTGCAAGGTACACAAATTTGGAGGCACTTTTTAAAAAAAAAAAAAAAAAAAAAAAACAAAAAATCTTTTTGGAGGGTGACACTATATACACTCCTCTATAAACCCACAAACTCAAGGAGATCCTTTCGGATGACACGAAACAAAAACTAAATGATAAAGGATAGAGTATTTACATAATTGAGACGTGTCTCAACAAGCATAATTTTTTTTTTTTTTTTTTTTTTTTTTTTTTTTTTTTGCATCTTGGCCAAGATATATATTTATTTTTTTTTAAAGAAAGATAAATAATAGTCAAATAACTAGAATTAAAGCGCAAGTCCCCGGCAACGGCGCCAAAAACTTGATAGACAAAATTATAATACCTCGCAAGTGCACGAGCTATCGTCATAGCAATATGCAAACACAAGGGTCGAACCACAGAGACTTGGATTAATTCTAAGTTATTTAACTATTTTAAAAACAATAAAATAAAAGATAAATGATCAACATGAACTAGCATATTATGATAGGATGGCGGAATATAGAATCACAATCATCTCCCCTATGCTATGATAATAATAATCAAGTTATCAATCTCAATTCATGGATTCGTTCACTTATGTAAGAATTGGGACGGTCCGGTCGCCGGATTGCAATCCTATTATTTCCTTTATGTTAATACTTTCCGCTAGGTCTATACAACATGCAAGAAATTCATGAAGCCCTTAAGAACACATGAACCTAAATCCTTTTGATTTCCGCTAGGTCCTCAGTTGAATTTAATCATCAAAACAATGGTCAACGTATAATCACCCACGCTAGTGCAGCAATATATACCCAATAATTCTAAAGTCAATTTATATCTTAAATTATAATTGAAACTAAAGAATTTAGTAAGAAGAATATTTTGATGAACAAGAATGAGAAAGAATACACGATTTATATTAAAGCATAAAATTGATAAAAAGTTACCTCCAATTCGTAGTTGGTGAAATTGTTCTTCATAGACAAAGAACAAATTTCTCCAACCTTGCAAACCTTACAAAATATTAACTAGCTACATGATTGATAAAAAAATACTAAAAACCTAGTCTAGTATTTATAGGGTAAACTAAATCTAAAACCTAAACTAAAAAGGAATTCTAAAAGAAAAAGGAATAATAAAAGAATTAGGAAACTAGAATAAAATCCTAACTAAAATAGAAAACAATTCCTAAATCCTAATATGCTTGTGTGCGCTGACTTTGTAGCCCGAAAGCAGAATTTGCATTTTAGTCCCTGAAGTTAGCAGTTTAGTCCCCAGACTTTTAGTTTATTGCAGTTTGGTCCTGAAGTTTCATATTTGGCAGATTGGTCCCTGAAATATGTAATCATTGCATAGCAGTCCTTGGCCTTCCCAACTTCGATAAATTAAGCTCATTTTCTCCCCTTTTCTTCTAAATTGAGCACATAACCACCCTACACAACAAAAACACAAAAAGACCCAAATCAAATAACAAAAGCTTGAGAACAAAGCAATAATTAAGCCTAAAAGTACCCAATAGAATGAGTAAAAACTCATTCATCAGAAATCACAAACCATTGTTTTAGAAACAATAAATTATAGAGAGGTATGATTATTTACTTTAAGATTCATGATCGTCAAAGTACAATAATCAGTGAAGCAAGATAATTCTGACGAAGAAATCGTTTCTTTATCAAGCTTTGGGTCTAACAATCCAGATCAAGAAGGTGTTCTTGATATCCGTTCGACATGTGGATACCGATGGAGGGTGTTTCCTTTAGCACCTTAAAGTCCGTGTTCATGGATGCGATCTACAAGGGTTAGTTTCTTTCATCTTGTATTTAATTTAATCAACATGCACGGATACGGGCTCTTGGGTGTTTGATTTATATGTTTAATTCCGCTGCGCATGATGCATCAAAACCCAATACCACATGTATACGTAGGTAGCCTGACAATAGGGTCAGCCACCTGACCAACCTGGTCACTCTCTTACCACTTCTCCCTCGATTTGAAACTCATGTTTCAGGTCGGTTCCTTTCTTAATCGACGACCCTCCATGCCTTGTAATAAATGTCGCCGAGGGGCTACTGTTACTACCCAACCTGAAAATGAGTTATTAGGTATTCTAGAACTCACAGGGACCTCCCAGGTATTTACGAACTGCGTAGGACTTATCCAGGATTTCCCGAAAAGCCCAAATAAAAAGATGTTGACGACCTGATCGGATGAGACTGCAAAGATAGACGTTATCTAATCCTTCTCCAGAGTCCAGATTGATCAGAGCCTCGGGAATTGTGTCAATCCCTTAGACCGGCCGGGCGGCCACATGTCCCGACCGGGAGGCTACTTCTTCTAGGTGAGATTTTCTTATAAATAGGTGACCTCAGTTCATAAATTCAAGACACAATTCTCTCCCTCGAGTTCCACAGCCAAAACTGATGGCAGAACTCTCTCTCTAAGCCTTTCTAGCAATCCTGAAGGTCCGGGGAATCTGCGCTAGAGATTCGACTTCGTTCTTGTCAAGATTGGTGAGAATTTGTCATGTTTTCTTAGTTTAGATATGATTTATGCTATTTTCATTATGTTTATACACCTATATTCATATGATTCATAACGTGTTCTTCATGTTCTTGCTAGAATTCATAATATACTCTATGACTAGGGTAGCGATCTTCATGTTTATGTGTTCATTCATACATGTTCATGATATTCTAATTATTATGCTAGATCTACGGCTTATCCCATGCATAACATGCTAGATCTAATGTTTTAATCCCTACTTATAATGCATAGCCGATGATGATCCACGAGATCTAGGAACTACTTCTAAACCCTAAACTTTAGGTAATTACTCCCATGATCAGTAACTTTCCAATGATGAATATGATGACTACACGTTGATCTTATTAATGGTATAATCACTATTCTAGGATGTGATAATCTTGCATGATTCTTTCTCCTCCCCCTTCACTATGCATGATCCCGCTTCTTCTCTCTATTCCAATTATGTGCGAACTACGCTGACCTGAGCTTCTCAAACGAGAGGAACGTAGGCAATCTTCGGATCCGGACTCAATCACTAACACACCACTAACACCTCAATCATGATAAAAAGTCCGACTGCTCGGGCGATATGAGTGATAACTTGATATTCTTATCTTGTCGTAACTTGACCCCCGAACTCTCTCTGTTAGCTTTTCTCAATGTTTTAGCTCAATAAAAACAATGTGGCGACTCTTAATAAAATTAAATGCCAACTTGAATATCCTAATCCCATAGAAAAGATAAATAAAAGAAAGACTTCCTGTGCGTCGCCCACATTTGCGGAAATGGGTATTCACACTTGTACCAATATATGTTAGTACCCGACCTGAAAATGAGTTTATTAGGGCTTTCCCAAAAATACAAGGACTTTATAGGAATTAGAAACCGTGTAAAGACTTGTCCCGGATTCCCGAAATACCTCATTTATGACAAAATCTATCAAAATAGGTAACTTATGGTTTCCTTAAAACCATGCAGAAACCCTAGTTTAAGAATCAAGTCAGCCAGCAGAATTGGCCACGCGGCCAACCTTGCCACGCCTCGACCTTGGCCACGCGGCCAACATTGTCACCGTCTTCAATCATGGCCAGGCGGCCAACCATGCTCCGGATGATCCTGACCGTTAGATCTTCCCCTCAGTTTACTATATAAATCCATTCCAGGATTCCGGTTTTGGGAACGGGAGATCCGAATTTAGAGCTCACAAGTGACGATTTTGCTCCCAAATCAAGTCATTCAAGTCTCCAAAAACACTCTCAAGAATCCCAAGAAGATCCAAGGTTATTTCTTGCCAACAAAGGTAAGTTTTCTAACTTTTTCTTCATGTTCTTGTCATATTATTAGTTTAGATCCATAATATTCATATTCTTAATATGTTTATTCATGTGTTCTTTATAATATTCATGTTCCTAACATCTTTATTCATATTTTCTTCATGACATTCATATGTTCATAATATGTTCTTCGCATATTCATCATATTCTAGGTTATAACCTTATTTATGCTATATTTAGGGTTGCGATCTTCATGTTAACATGTTATTTCATAGCCAATGATGATCTAGGGTTCATCAACCCAAGGATGATCTAGGAACTACTTCTAAACCCTAATCTTTAGGTAATTCCCCCCTCATTATGCATGATCCCGATTCTTCTGCCTATTCTAAATTCTTCTCGAACTACGCTGAGCTGAGCTTCTCACATTGAGAGGAACGTAGGCAATCTTCGGATCCGGTCTCAATCACTAACACACTACATACACCGCATCATGATAGAAAGACCGATCAATTCGGGCAATAGGAGTGATAACGTGAATATTCTTCTCTTGTTGTAATTTGACCCCCGAACCCATTAAAGATGTTTTTTTCAATGTTTTGGATTTAATTAAAACGGCGTGGCGACTCTCATAATTTTAATGTTACTATGAATATCCCAAATTCAATCACACGTATTCACAGTGGCGACTCTGCTGGGGACTGCTTTGAAACTTTTTCAAACTTAGTGGGTCTAACTTTCGTCACATCATGATGCTTGCCATGTTTACACATGCACACACCTGCCATGTTTACACATGCACACACCTGCCATGTTTACACATGCACACTTGCCATGTTTTCACGTGCCCCCTACAGTTAAGCCATGTTTACACATGCACCCGCGCACTCCGCCATGTTAATACTTGTACCTTATACCTTGTACCCTTGTTATCTTCGCTTTAGTATTAGGGTCAAACAAAACTCTGATATGCTCCCTTGTACATTATTCTCTCTCTCTCTCTCTCATGCATTGCATTTGCATCATCCTAACATTAAAAACTTCTCTCTTTTCTCCCTAAAAAAGAATTAGTTTTTACCACACACTACCACTAGTCCGTGTCAGCACTGCACAGGTCCCCATTACCCAGAGTATTCGATGTGCAGGAATTTGTGCGCTACTGCCGCCCTCTTTTCGAGTCACTCGTCTACTCCACTCACCGTGTACGTTCCACGAGCGGTGGGAACCTTTTACCTTACCCGTGTCAACCCACACATAGAGATCAGGACACTTCTTGGACCAACCATTTAGGATGTAAATAAATGCAAAACTTTTCATTAAATAAAATGTGCATTGCATCTAGGCGACCTCCAAGGTCCATCGCTCACCCCTTGGGACATCTATCAAAATTCCTTATCTTGGCCTATCTAGGTTACCTACCCATCATTGCGATCCATTTGGGTCTACCCTTCATCTCGACCCGCTTTGGTCAAAATCCCACCATCCTTTGGCCTCTTAGGACAACTTGATCTACCTTTGACCTCCTAGGTCAACCTTCGACCGCCTAGGCCAACCTTCCCAACCTTTGACCTCCTAGGTCAACCTCATCCACCTTTGACCTCTTAGGTTAACCCTTGACCGCCTAGGTCAACCTCATCCACCTTTGACCTCTTAGGTCAACCCTTGACCGCCTAGGTCAACTTTATCCGCCTCCGACCTCTTAGGTCAACCCTTGACCTCCTAGGTCAACCTTATCACCTCCGACCTCTTAGGTCAACCCTTGACCACCTCCGACCCCTTAGGTCAACCTTATCACCTTTGACCCCCTAGGTCAAACTTATCTACCTTCGACCTCTTAGGTCAACCCTTGACCTCCTAGGACAACCTTATCACATTTAACCCCCTAGGTAAACTTTATCATCTTTGACCTCTTAGGTCTACCCTTGACCCCCTAGGTCAACCTCATCCGCCTTCGACCTCTTAGGTCAACCTTTGACCCCCTAGGTCAACTTAATCATCTTTGACCTCTTAGGTCAAACTTTGACCCCCTAGGTCAACCTCATCCTCCTAGGTCAACCTTATCACCTTTGACCTCTTAGGTCAACCTTTGACCCCCTCGGTCAACATTATCACCCGTTGACCTCTTAAGTCAACCTTTGACCTCCTAGGTCAACCCAATCACCTTCGACCTCTTAGGTCAACCCTTGACCTCCTAGGTCAACCTTATCACCTTTGACCCCCTAGGTCAACTTTATCAACCTCCGACCTCTTAGGTCAACCCTTGACCACCTAGGTCAACCTTATCACCTCAGACCCCTTAGGTCAACCCTTGACATCCTAGGTCAACCTTATCACCTCCGACCCCTTAGGTCAACCCTTGACCTCCTAGGTCAACCTTATCACCTCCGATCTCTTAGGTCAACCCTTGACCTCTTAGGTCAACCTTTGACCCCCTCGGTCAACATTATCACCCGTTGACCTCTTAGGTCAACCTTTGACCTCCTAGGTCAACCCAATCACCTTCGACCTCTTAGGTCAAACTTGGACTCCTAGGTCAACCTTATCCGTTTTCGACCTCTTAGGTCAATCTTTGATTCCATAGGTGAACCCAATTACCTTTGGTCCTAACCCCCTTAGGTCGAACCGTCATCTTGACCCACCTAGGTCATTATTTGACCCACCGTCGTCCAGACCAACCTAGGTCAACCCGTTTAGGTCCAACTTGTCCGTCTTAGGTTAAAACTATCCCTTCACCTTTGACCCGTCAAGGTCAACCCGTGACCCGCTTAGGTCGACTTACCTATCTTGGATCCATCTAGGTCAATCTCCAACCTTCCTTAGTCCACCAACCCGAATAGGTCAACCTTAGACCTGCTTAGGTCAAACCATGTCTATCCCGCTTAGATCATCCCATAGGCGAACCGCTACAACCCGCTATCTTGATTCATTCACCATATAGGTCAATCCAACCCTTCTCATTTAGGTCGACCTATCCTTTACCCATCTAGGTCAACCCACCATTATCGTCGCATCCTAGCTTGAACCATTTCTTGTCTCAAACATTAGGTCAAACCTTAGGTCAAATTTAGGTCAAACCTTAAGTCAAACCTTACCCGATTCCTATAGGTCTTCCTCACCCATGCTTGACTACAGATCGAGTCATCTCCCTCTTTTTGACCCCTATGGTCATCTCTCACCTCTTTTTAAAAGTCTAACTTGACTCGAACTACGGCGACCTAAGCCTCTTATTGTGTGGGACCTCTCCCTCATGGTAAGGGGAACGTAGGCAACTTCGGCCCGGTCAAACTTTCAAATTCTTGTCAGAAAATGCATTTCAAAGTGTGGAGACCGACTCTTTTCCAAAAGTGATTTTATAACGATGCCTTGTCATTAATTATAAATCTAAGCTCAATTCAAAGACATAATTCCCCCACAACTATTGTAGATCTTGCATCATGTCTGTTGAAAGGAACATCGAAGTTGCAAATGAAGCTATTACCCGAGGTCTCGAGACAACTCTCCACACCAATACTGATCTCAATAAGCAAGCGCTCCATTTCGCGACCATCCTCAACGAGCAAGCAACCCTCTTCCGGACCGCTCTCGACGAACAAGAAGCCTACTTTGAGACTGTCCTCCTCAAGCAAGTCGACCGCTTTCAAAAAGACATGTGCAAGGCTCTAAAGGACACCGAGAAGCGCCTTCACTCTGATATTTATTGCATTTATGATTACCTCGGCCGAGTTCTCCCTCTTGCTCAATTTCAACACCTGTACGCTCCTCAAATGTATGGGCCATCACAGATTTCCCCCGTTGGGATGCCTCCTAAGACTACTCATCAACGACAGGTGCCGGTACCTAAACCACCCTCAAATACAGTTCGGAAGGACGAACGCGAGTACAATGACTTGGGTATGCCGTTAGCCAAACTCTACAAAAGTCTAGTTCAAGCCGGCAAGTTGTCTCCTTTGTTCAACTATGAACCAAGTAGGGTGAAGCAAGGCTTGGATCCTTCCAAACACTGCCAATACCACCAGTACATTGGGCATGACACCGAAGATTGCCTCCAATTGAGGAGAAAGATTCAAAGCCTCATTGACAGCGGAGCCATCACCCGCCAACGGAATACATGGGCATGGGCAAAAGAGGAAATTGGGGCTACCTCCTTTAAATAAAAGAAAAGAAAATGGTCATTCAGTCTTCGTAGGTTCTAGAGTGTCCTTAGTCAAAAGTCCACCTTGGACAATTTTGTTTCTTTAAGTAAAAGTCCACCCCGGACTAGTCAGTTTAAATCTTTTAGTTCCAATAAAAGAGTCTTTCTTTTCTTTTCTCTCTAGACTTGAGACATAATCTTGCATAAATCAATTCCATGAAAACTGTCTTATTCACCATTTTCACTTGATTGCTATATCTTTATATGATGAATTAATCTTAATATTACTCATTAATGACGACTCATTAAAAGGTAAATGGACCCACAAACCATTCACATAACTAAATAAACGATTAGTCTCAAGATAACAAATGCTTTGATCAATGGCGGTGAATGAATCACTTTCTCTTCTCTCTACATTCTACCCCCATACACTCTCTCTATACACTCACCCCGTGTACATCCTTCATGTACACTCTCTATATACACCTCTTCCCCATACACTATCCTCATACTCCTCCCATCTCACCACCATTAGACCCCTTTTCCATACGGTCATGACAAAGAAATGGACTGCGGTTGCTCATCATCAAATAGACATCCATGCTGCCACAATTTAAGGGGCTGTTTGTTCCCTTCATAAGTACTCCATGCCGATACACCGTGGCTGTCCGTATCCCATCGCAAATATAAAAGGAATGTACGAGGTCATTCATGCCATTAATAGGTGCACGTGATAATCCGATGGAGCTCTACCAGTGAAGATCAGGGGGCTAAGATGCCCGCCGCCAGCAAAAGGCCGCTTGAACTATAAGGAAGCTACCTCGCAATCGAGAGAGGCGAAAGCAAACTAGGGGCTTGTCTTGCCCAATGTTTCATGTACAAATATAAAAAAAAAAAAATGGCTCGCTAGGTTGAAACCCAAAAGGGCGACCTAGGCAAAAGTTAAAGCATTGCACAAAAAGAAGCCCGCTAGGTTGAAAACCCGAAAGGGCGGCCTAGGCAAAAAAAGGGTGTGCACAAATAGATAAAATAAAAAAGAAAAAGAAAAATAGAAGGGGCTATTACCATGGAAAAGTAAAAGTCCCATTTTCTTTTCACCTCAAATGTTCTATTTTCCTTTCTTTCCTTACAAAGTAGATAAACGGCAGCAACCCATGACAACTACGATGGAGCAATCCACTCAAACAACTACAAAGGAGTAATCCACCGCAATGAGCTACAAAGAACTACTCACATCAAACGAACCTCACACCCCTAAACTCAAAACCCAACTTCATCGTCAACCGGGCAACCACTCAAAGCCAAACATAACCTACCTTGAGCCAACTTTCTTTCTTTTCTTTCCTCCCACACATACCCACTGAAACCCAACACCATCGTCAAGCGGGTCATCCCCGAACTACGCGGACCTGAGCTCCTCACCTTGAGGAGAACGTAGGCAACCTCCCGGTTCGGTCCAAAATATACACAACCCACCTCGAGCCAATTTTCTTTCTCTTCTCTCTTCCCCCATATTTCTACTCCTGACTTCTTCACTCACAATTGATCAAAACATTTATTAATTTGAGGCTACTTGTTTACCAATTAACCATAACTCATTAACTAATCAACGAGGTCCATTCTCGAGCAATCAAATGAGAATCTTGAATAAAACAATTTTCAAATGTCTCGACAAGTCTTCTGTTCTACAATCTAGGAAAGAGCTAAACACTTACTTTCTGTCAAGCAGGGGCTTCCTTCCTTTTATATACACTCAATTGTCCAAAGAGTCAAAATGCGAGTACTATCTCTCTCTCCCTCTCACTATCACCAAAATGCCCCCGCATGTTTAAACAATTATTTTTCATTTTTTGAGTCGACTGAATGATTTTTTTTTTTTAAAAAAAAAAAAAAAAAGATGACGCAAAAGAGATGCCCGCTAGATTGAAAACCCGAAAGGGCGGTCTAGGCAGAAAAAAGGGTGCGTCTTAAAGGAGGTAGGATACTCCGCTCTACACCCTTATCGAACTGGGGCTTCCCCAACAGAATGGGTCGACTATGTGTTTTCTCGGAGAACACCGAGGTCCCAACAAGAATATACTTAGAAGATGGGCATCCCTCATCATCAAGCTTGACGTAGAGTTTCTCAAAGGAGGGAGGGTACCCGCTCACCAAATTAGATAATCCCCAACGGAATGGGTCGACTATGTGGTTTCCCAGAGAATACCGAGGCGTCAACAAGGATACACTTAGAAGAAGGGCACCCCTCATCGTCAAACTCGGCACGCGACGACCTATTTGGATTGATTAGAATCATAATTAATTATAAGGCATATGTATAAGATCATAACACTTTCATAAAGTTTTCTCCTCCCCGACACTTTGTTTATAAACCCGCACTCTCGGTCTCCATAAAATTGTAAAAACATCTTCGGTCCGTCCGGGACCCATCTATGCGATTCCCAGAGTTGACTCGGTCCTTTACCCTATCTCCTACACTTTAGGGAACCTTTAGGACTAAACCCTCAACTCTCTAGGTCCCAAGCCTACCCGGTCAGTCTTACCTAGGTTACACCATAACTCCTTAGGTCCCGAACCTACCCGGTGAGTCTTACCTAGATTACATCATAACCCCTTAGTTCGACCTTCCGCAAGTTTGTAGCATGACCCCTTAGGCCTTAAACCGGTTCTACCCAGACCTTCAAACCTTAAACCGGTTGGCCAAAGCCAAGTCCTTAGGATGAACCATTAGGTCCCGAACCTACCGGTCCCAAGCCTACCCGATCTCCTAGATCTCAAACCTACCAACACATACTCGTCCTTACCCTATCTAGGCCATAGCTCTCTTATCATCCTAGGTCCAGCCTTTTAGATCTACCAGTCTAACCTGTTGAACGATCCCTTAGATCCCAAGTCCATGCAAGGCCGCCAAACACCTACCTTATAGGTCTCTAGCATATCCGGTTCACACCTTAGGTCTCAACTCCTAAACCCTTTAGATCACAAAACTGTCTACCCTCTAAGTCTATAACCTTAGAGCTTGTCCCTTAGAACTCTTTAGTTCCCAAGCCTACTTGGTCCAACCAAAACAATGCCATCTACGCCTACCGTCATACCCAAACCATGGCCCTGCCACTCTTAAACCTAATGTCGCTCCTTAGCTTCAAAAGACTTCCTAGTCTGACCTTCAACCCCTTAGGTCTCTAACCTACTCAATCCGAGCCGAGTTCAAACCTCGCCACCTACAAGGTCCACCCTTGAACTCCATGGATCTCAAACCTTTCTTCCCCACGAGTCCAAACCTTAAACGTGCTCGAACGCATAGGACCTCCCGTGTACTGTGATATGCCATAAAGATATCAAAACCCGTCCAATCAAAAATCGTACGCTTAACACCTTTGGTCCCATACCAAACCCACCTTTGCAATCGCCGAACGAGCTTGGTCACGCGCAATGACCTCTGAGACAAACTTAGGACCTAAGCATACCCAATCCAACTTAGGTACCTATTGTACTCAAGCAAAGTCTTGGACACTCAATCCCTTTACCTAAAGCGCCAACATGGTCATATATCCGAAACCATTTCCCGCACCTATGGTTCGCACCTAGCCTAAACTTTCAAACACTCTAGGATCCAAGCCCGACATGCGTATTAGGTACTAGGATCATCTAATCCCAATCCGTTGCTCCTTGGCCGACCTCAAGCCTGCTTGGTCCTAACCCATAACGCGGTTTCTCTAGGACAAAAGACTTACTCGCTTGAAAGCCTTATATCCCAACGCTACCCTGCCTAGCCTTCGATCTCCAAGATCTCACGCCTACCATTCCATTAGGCCCCGGTCTCCTTAACACATGTTTGAGTCTTACCCTAGCTAAACCCTAGCACTCTAGCCTAGGTCTAACCTATCGATCCTATCCAGCCATGAGGTATCAAGCTCACCTACCCCAAACCGCAACACTCTTAGACCTCAAACTTGATCGGTCTAAACCAAGACAAACCTTTAAATGCTTTCGGTCTCCAAACCCTAGCCTTAAGCCTAAGTAGTCACATTCTCTCCAAACCCTAGCCTCAAGCCTAGGTAGTCACTTCTATCCGAAGCCTAGCCTTAAACCTAGGCAATCACATTCTCTCAACCCCAGCCTCAAGCCTAGGTTTCCACATCCTCTACAAACCCTAGCCTCTAGCCTAGGAAGTCACATGCGCTCCGAACCCTAGCCTCAAGCCTAGGTAATCACATCTTCCCAACCCTAGCCTCAAGCCTAGGTAGTCACATTCCCTCCAAACCCTAGCCTCAAGCCTAGGTAGTCGCATTCTCTCCAAACCCTAGCCCCAAGCCTAGGTAATTACATCCTTCCAAACCCTAGCCTAAATCCTAGGAAGTTACATCCTTCTTAAACCCTAGCCTCAATCCTAGGTAGCCACATCCTTACTAAACCCTACCCTCGAGCCTAGGTAGTCACATTCCCTCCAAACCCTAGCCTCAAACCTAGGAAGTCGCGTTCTCCCCAAACCCTAGCCTCAAGCCTAGGTAGTCACATATCCTTAAGCCTAGGAAACCGCAACATCCTCTTTAACCCTAGCCCAAGCTCTAGGGAATTTCCAAAGCCCCGCATATAACATCATTTCCAAATCCCCAAAACCCTAGTCTCGAAACCTAGGAAATTTACAATCTTAATCCCCCCGTCTTATTGAACCCTAACCCAAAACCTAGGATACAATGCCCTGTCCAAAACTTAATCAACCCTAGCCTCAGGCCTAGGAAGCCGCATTCACTCTAAACCCTAGCCTCGAGCCTAGGTAGTCGCATTCGCTCTAAACCCTAGCCTCGAGCCTAGGTACTCGCATTCGCTCCAAACCCTAGCCTCAAGCCTAGGTAGTCACACTCTTTCTAAACCCTAGCCGCAGGGCCTAGGAGACTATATCCTCACTAAACTCTATCATCGAGCCTAGGATTCAACATTCCCTTCAAACCCTAGTCCTAGACCTAGGAAATTCCTTCACCTTAGTCTCAAAATATAGGAAGTTTACAGTCCTTAGCCTTAAAACCTAGCCTAAAGCCTAGGTTACCACGAACATTTCGAAGCCATAGTCACTAATCCCGGAAAAATGGTGAACCCTAACATCAAGCTTAGTGGACCTTCCACAAAAGCAATCCCTCTTCCCAACGGTCCATGGTCTCAAGCCTAGGAAGTCACAACCATTCCAACTCCCAGCCTTATGTCTAAAAGCCAATGCCTTTGCAACCTCTGAGCCTACCACAACTCCAAGCCCTAGACTCCTAGACCTAGGAAACTCCTAAACCCTAGTCCCAAACCTAGGAGAGTCATGGTCCTTAAACACCAGTTTCCAAACCCTTGTTCGAAACCCTAACATCTAGGAAGTTCCTAAACCTCAACCTTTCCAAGCCCTAGCACTAAGCCTAGGATAGAATACTCTCCTCATGCTTAAATGAACTCCAATCCCTAGCCTGTAAGCCTAGGAAACCCACATTATCTCCAAGACATAATCTAAAGCCCAAGAAGCCGTGACATCTTTGGCATCCCTATCTCAAGATTAGGAGATCACCATCTTCCTTATTCCCTTTCCTTAAAAAGCCTTAGGTCCTACCTCTAGGCAACCAAGAAAAATGTCCCTTACCTAACACCTTGGTCTCAATGGCTCGTAGCCTCATTCCCTCCTAAATTAGGATAAGCGGAACCCATATCATGTTTCCCATATTAGCAACTCCCTGAGAGTCCATCTCCTTCGCGTCTCCCTAAAGGTCCGTTGCCCTTGTGACTCACCAAAGAGTCCTTTGTGACTCCCCGAGAGTCTATCACCTTTGTGACACCCCGAGAGTCCGTCACCCTTGTGACTCCCCGAGAGTCTATCACCTTTGTAACTCTCTGAGAGTTCATCCCGTTTGCGACTTTATAACAATCCATCATCTTTGCCTCCACATGCAAAATTTCAGTTTTACCCCTAGTACATTCCCCTTTGTTCATTTTAGGTGCCCTTAGCACTATTTTCACTGATGTTCATTATCTTTGGGTACGGGAAGCCTCTTAAAGTTTCCATTCTTCACCGAATATTTTCTTAGGATCCGTATGATTGCAAAGACCTCGGCGCCTCTATGACATACGCATCCTAGATCGATCGCGATTGGCAGAAGCCTCGGCGTTTCTGTTTGCGAGAGATCCAGCATCTATTATTTTAGCATTTCCTAATATTTGCTTAGGATCCGTATGATTGCAGAGACCTCGGCGCCTCTATGACATACGCATCCTAGATCGATCGTGATTGGCAGAAGCCTCGGCGTTTCTGTTTCCGAGAGATCCAGCATCTATTATTTTAGCATTTCCTAATATTTGCTTAGGATTCGTATGGTTGTAGAGACTTCGGCGCCTCTATGACATACGCATCCTAGATCGATCGCGATTGGCAGAAGCCTCGAATTTTCTGTTTGCGAGAGATCCAGCATCTATTATTTTAGCATTTCCTAATATTTGCTTAGGATTCGTATGGTTTGTAGAGACTTCGGCACCTCTATGACATACGCATCCTAGATCGATCGCGATTGGCAGAAGCCTCGGCGTTTCTATTTGCGAGAGATCCAGCATCTATTATTTTAGCATTTCCTAATATTTGCTTAGGATTCGTATGGTTGTAGAGACTTCGGCGCCTCTATGACATACGCATCCTAGATCGATCGCGATTGGCAGAAGCCTCGGCGTTTCTGTTTGCGAGAGATCCAGCATCTATTATTTTAGCATTTCCTAATATTTGCTTAGGATTCGTATGGTTGTAGAGACTTCGGCGCCTCTATGACATACGCATCCTAGATCGATCACGATTGGCAGAAGCCTCGGCGTTTCTGTTTGCGAGAGATCCAGCATCTATTATTTTAGCATTTCCTAATATTTGCTTAGGATTCGTATGGTTGTAGAGACTTCGGCGCCTCTATGACATACGCATCCTAGATCGATCGCGATTGGCAGAAGCCTCGGCGTTTCTGTTTGCGAGAGATCCAGCATCTATTATTTTAGCATTTCCTAATATTTGCTTAGGATTCGTATGGTTTTTGTAGACTCTTCGGCGCCTCTATGACATACGCATCCTAGATCGATCGTGACTGGCAGAAGCCTCGGCGTTTCTGTTTGCGAAAGATCCAGCATCCATTATTTTAGCGCGATCGGCAGAAACCCGGGCGTTTCTATTTGCGCTTAGCTCAGCGTTTGTTACTCCACTTCAGGATTATTTAGACAACATAGTCTTTATTGTCCCATTATCCCTCTTGCTTCAAATGACTTCATTTCCTAACGAGTGTTCGTTCTTCATACAGGATAGTGCCCGTAGGTTTATTATCCCTAGCAGAAGTCCGATAGCTCGTTTTTCCCTAATCGCTTCGAACTACGACCGGCTTGATTCCTCCGAGGATACGTAGGAAACCTGAAAATGTTCAGCCTTCCGATCGACGTGGTCATCCCCAGCAGGTGCATTTTCCCCAGCAGAAAGCGTTGCTCCCCATCAGAGGGACAATCATCCTCAATTTCCCCATCAGATTTGAACTACGTTTTGGCTTGATTCTCCCGCAGATACGTAGGTCCGCCTGTCAAGGTTCAGCCGTTCCCTTACCTTTCATCTGTTTTGAACTCATGTTTCAGAACGGTTCCTTCTTTTATCGTCGACCCCACATTGCCTTGCAAGAAGCGTCGCCGAGGGCTACTGTTAGTACCCGACCTGAAAATGAGTTTATTAGGGCTTTCCCAAAAATACAAGGACTTTATAGGAATTAGAAACCGTGTAAAGACTTGTCCCGGATTCCCGAAATACCTCATTTATGACAAATCTATCAAATAGGTAACTTATGGTTTCCTTAAAACCATGCAGAAACCCTAGTTTAAGTATCAAGTCAGCCAGCAGAATTGGCCACGCGACCACCCTTGCCATGCCTCGACCTTGGCCACGCGGCCAACATTGTCACCGTCTTCAATCATGGCCAGTCGGCCAACCTTGCTCCGGATGATCCTGACCGTTAGATCTTCCCCTCAGTTTACTATATAAATCCATTCCAGGATTCCGTTTTGGGAACGGGAGATCCGAATTTAGAGCTCACAAGTGACGATTTTGCTCCAAATCAAGTCATTCAAGCCTCCAAAAACACTCTCAAGAATCCCAAGAAGATCAAGGTTATTTCTTGCCAACAAATGTAAGTTTTCTAACTTTTTCTTCATGTTCTTGTCATATTATTAGTTTAGATCCATAATATTCATATTCTTATATTTTATTCATGTGTTCTTTATAATATTCATGTTCCTAACATCTTTATTCATATTTTCTTCATGACATTCATATGTTCATAATATGTTCTTCGCATATTCATCATATTCTAGGTTAAAACCTTATTTATGCTATATTTAGGGTTGCGATCTTCATGTTAACATGTTATTTTATAGCCAATGATGATCTAGGGTTCATCAACCCAAGGATGATCTAGGAACTACTTCTAAACCCTAATCTTTAGGTAATTCCCCCCTCATTATGCATGATCCCGATTCTTCTACCTATTCTAAATTCTTCTCGAACTACGCTGACCTGAGCTTCTCACATTGAGAGGAACGTAGGCAATCTTCGGATCCGGTCTCAATCACTAACACACTACATACACCGCATCATGATAGAAAGACCGATCAATTCGGGCAATAGGAGTGATAACGTGAATATTCTTCTCTTGTTGTAATTTGACCCCCGAACCCATTAAAGATGCTTTTTTCAATGTTTTGGCTTTAATTAAATCGGCGTGGCGACTCTCATAATTTTAATGTTACTATGAATATCCCAAATTCAATCACACGTATTCACAATATGAAACCTAATTAAATTAATAAACTTTAATCCTTTTACCAAAAGGATTTCCTTTTGCCAATTCAAGTCCCAAAAATTACTCGACTTGTCGCGGACATATCATTAACCAATAGTCATTGATTCAAAGGCAGATTCCCAACAATCTCCACCTTGACTTTAAATCTCCCCGAACCATAATCCATATCCATGAACCGACCCCTACTCCACCTTGAACTGGATCCTCCGCTTCCGAATATATCTCTCCACCTCCGCCACCGCCTTTTGTCTTTGTCAAGACACCATCTTTTTTCAACCAAGAATAACCACGTTTACTTAGTCAAGAAAATGACTTTTTCCGGCTCAACTTGTACAATTTTGAATACCATATTACCCAGATGACGACAATCGATCCAAACTTCAACGTGCTTTGAACTATTCTTGGATCACCAAAATGAATGAACCACCATATCTGAAATATGTCTGCACGAAGTGCTACAAAACTCCACTAACATGTTCTCTTACTTATCTTGTTTCTTAGACCTCTCCATAATTCCAGTGAGAGCCAAGAAACTAGCATTGATGTCTCACAAAGACTTCTAGACCCTCAACATAATGTTTCGCCAAACACTTGAGACTGTACACCTCTAGAATTTAAGAACCCATTTACCGACTGAATTTTGTGTATCTACTTCTAGATCTTCCAATAGACTACACCTTAAATCCCCATATTGTACCTTGTCTCGATTACTTTCTCAATCCCAATCCAATTTTGAACTTCGAACTAGTTCAGAGAGCTTCGAACCCACTCATTTAAAGGCAAATAGAATGTAATCTTGCGCTTTACCTCAAGCACCCTTTGTCACGCCAGACAACCTTGCTCCTCCTAAGCAACCGAACGATATGCTAAGCCTAGCATTCCTTAGTGCCTCTAGACCGCCTATCTAGAGTACCGCCCCTTCCAGGAAACTAACAATTTTTCGTGCTTGGCGAGTTCATTCGGCCGTAAACCTCGCACATCGACATAAACTGTCCCAACTCAATATCCAGATAGTCATCTTGTACCCCAGGATCGTCTACCCATCTACCCCTTCTTGTAGAAATCGGCTCCATCTTTTCCTCAACTATCTCGCTTTGCTCTACCCTGGGATCTAGAAGCCACTCATCCCCACGCCGTGAGCCTTCTTCCACTATTAGAGAAAAAACACCATTGTCGCTATTTCCCATAGCAACCTCCACGAGAACATCATCACCAAGACGCATGGTGATTTGTGAATGCGCCTTCTCCTCTAGAGAATCCATCACTTCCTCGGTTCACTTCCCCTCCTTGTAGAAATTACAAACTTCATCAGGTCTCGGGCCTCTCTTGCTAGAAGATTTTTGAGAAATCTTCTTCTTGCTAGAACCCTTGCTGCGTTCCGCAACTACCTCTGCTGACTCACTATCTGTATTAGATCTACTCACCACGAGGGTGCCAATAAATTTTATATCTTTTACACGACTTCTGTCTCGATGTGTCCAACCTAGACACACAAATTTCTGCACGGTCGCTGCACGTGCTCTCCATGTTTGCTGCGCGTGAACTGCACGTGCGATGCACGTTCGCTGCACGCAAATTGCATGTGCAATGCACGCAAACTGCAGGGCCTTCATCTTGATCTGCCAAAGAATAAAAATACTATTCCTCCCCTTGAACTTGTCGATAGTTGATTCAGATCCTTGACCATCTTCTTTTTTTTTTGCAGCGGAATACCCAGATCTTATCCTAACCAATTTAGCTCTGATGCCACTTGTTAGAGCAAAATATATAAGAACGATGATCAAAGAGATAATCAAACACAACACAAGAAGTTACGTGATTCACCAACTTGGCTGCATCCACGGGCGGTGGGAGAATATATTATTATTCAATAGCAATTACAAAAGACGATATCTCTAATCTAGTTGCACGAACTATTTAGGCAAATAATTCCGTCAACTTAAGTTCTAGATCTCTACTTGTAACTCTCAAAGATGAACGACCAAAATTATGCTAGAGGAGGGGTTAGTATTTATAGACATAAATACTAGAAACCGGACAAAAGTAGAAGGAATCATATTCCTTGTGCACAATGTAATTGGAATCCTATTTCTTCTGTATAAAGTAATTTTATTCTCATTAGGAAATGTTTTACTAATTCTTGAATAATTCCTCGTACCAATAAGAAACCTAATTAAACCAATAAATTTAATCGTTGTACCAAAAGGATTTCCTTTTGCCAATTCAAGTCCCAAAAATTACTCGACTTGTCGTGGACATATCCTTAACCAATAGTCATTGATTCAAAGGCATGTTCCCAACAAGTTATCCTAATAAAATTATAAAAACTTGTTATTGATAAAGCAATATAAATACTATCAATAACAATTTTTAAATTTTCATTAGAATGACTACATTAACCTCAAAATATGGTTTAAAGTTCCTTCGTACAAACATCCGAAAACGGCCACATTTATTCGGGGACAGAGGAAGTACTATTTATTTATTTATTTATGTTCGATATTTAATGAGATATAAGGAGTAAAGAAATAAAATAACAATATTGTTCAAGAAATTCATGTATCTCAATTTTAATGCTGAAACTTTGAATGTACCTAAATAGACATGAAAGAAATAAAACACCAACTGATGTGCACAATCTTAAGTGAAAAATGAAATAAACAAATCAGAGACAAATCACAGTACTAAATATATGCGTCTAAACCTGAGCATCAGGAATTAGCTTGCGAGTTGACCGTTCTCCGGCATCATCCTTATCCGTTCCCCTCACCAACCGATTCAAAGGCGACTTAATTGACTGCACCAAATTCTTTGCGGTTGCCGCCAAATCATCCCCGCCCGCCGACCTAACCGAGCTTGTTTGAGATAAAGAGGGCGGTGTCAATCTAAAGTTCAAGCCACCTGATTGTCCGGCACTGTTGAACCGCTCATAACTCTTACCTCGACTAGTTCCTACGCTACTACTCCGGTAACCTTTCCTCGGACTCCTCACACTCAAAAGCGCACCGGCGGGGCTACTACTGCTAGGTGTCCTCTTCATTAACTGGCTCTGGACATCTTCAGACAACCTTAAAGTAAATCTCTCACGATTTTCCCCAGCGGGTTGTATAAATAAGTGACCCGTTGAATGTGAGCGACGGAATTTGTTTATATAATTTCCAATACTTTTTGATCTCCTTGGGGTTGATCTAGGTGGACGCCGGCTCTGATTTGGCGTAGGCACATTTATTAGCTCTGGAGTAGCAGTATGACTTAAATTTATGATCAGATCACCAGTACCAGTACCAGTACCAGTACCAGTACCAGTACCTGAATCAGTATAGGTACTAGTATTAATACCAAAAGTAACGTTCCCTGATCGATCAAATAAGTTACTATCCGGAGTAGTAGTGATCACCTGACTAATCAGTGTCCCGGGTTTAGGAACGAGATTGGCACGGCAAACGGGGCAGGTGACTTGAAAAGCTAACCAAGCATCAATGCAACCGGGATGGAAAACGTGGCTGCATTTAGGAACCAACCGAAGAATCTCATCGTCTTCAAATTCCAATATGCAAATGGCGCATTCAAGCCCGCTCTGTCCAACCCGGTGGCCCTTGACTTCAGAATATAAAAAAGTGGGGAACGCGTCAACCACTGCCGTGTCTAGCCCACGCCTATGTGGCAAGCTCGGTGATCGGTTGAATATGCCATTTGAGCCGTTAGCACGGTTGGTGCACCGGCGGATGAAGAGGGAAATGAAGGCGACTATGAAGAAAATGGAAACGAAGCATATAAGGGCAACGGACATGGTCGGGCTGAGTGATAGCCCGAGACGCTTTTCATCATCGTCTTGTGCAACGACATGTTGTGCGGCGAGGAGAAGGATGAATAGGTGGAGGCACAATTTGAAGGACCCTCCCACAATATTCATGACTCGAAAATCATTTACCAAACCTGGAGGATAAATTTTTGTGCAGACTTATAATGATAGTATTTGGAAAATTTTGGATCATGGCGTTTTCATGCTTCTGCGGCCAGTTTCTTGCATTCTAAAAGTTGAAACCTGAACTTTTCTAAATACATTTATCATTTTTTATTGGATAGATTAATATTTCGTTAATACTTGAAAACGATTGTACCAACTAATAATCATCTTGTAAGAAAACAATAATAAATCTGTGGTTTTTTAGAGTGATGAAGTAGAATATTCAATCATATCCGCAAAGAGGATATTTTCCAAAATAGAAAATACTTTCGGATTTTTTCCCCAAGGGCCCCCGTGCGAGATTTTACTACACATAAATTCAATCCTAGATCATATACCAGATTAGGAGTTAGGCTGAGATCTAAATTCTCCATACACCCCTAGCCTCAATTAAACACCTATATACCGAAATTACCCCCACCACCTCTCCCCTCCCTCCTCCCAGTCACAACTCACGCTCTCTCTCTCTCTACACACACACACTTCGTTCTCTTTCTTTCTCCAAACACCCAACGGCTTCTTCCACGGCGAACGACGAAAGTGGCTTTTCGTTTCCTCTTCAGATCTTCTCTCACACACGATCTCTTTCTCTCCCAATGTTCCTTCCTCCGTCTCCGATCGCCGGCCGAGAACACTCCGGCGTCTTCTATCTCTCATCTTCGGCCTCTCCGGCTACCTCCGACGAAATAAACGTCTCCAATCCGTGCAGATCTAGCCTGGATCCTCCAAATCTGTTCAGATCTGAAAGTCAAAAATGATATGACCAAATTTGACCGGTTGAATGCCCAGAGTCGGGACCGGTCGGGGTGTTGTTGGCTTCGCCGGAGGTTGTGGAGCTTGATTTTCTGAATCCAAGTGAGAGGATCCATAGACGGTGGGAAGTAGACCTGTGCTGCAACTGTTGAGGTTTTGAAATTAATGTTTAAATCTTAATTTTTGTTCAGATTATGAATTGTGGGTACCCAAATCTTAATTTGGTTTTTTTTTTCTTTTCACATTGTTTAAGGTGATTTTGTAATTGGTCTAATGCTCACCGTTTTACAAATCATGCCAGCATGAAGATAACAAACAAAGTAGTTCTAGAGTAGCCAATAATTCAGAGAGGGTGAGGGGGGTAAAATAAGTAAAATATCATATGGCTGCAAAACCATTTAGGTTGACAGAATTCAACATTTTTTGGTTTCTCAGCCAATCCACAAATTAAAAAGAGTGCAACTACATATAAGAGTTTGACTGAGATTTGAGCAAATAGTTTTACATTTTTTTATTAATAATGAAAAAAAGTAAAAAAAATAAAAAAAAGCATGACTCTCATACTTTAATTATAAGAAGTGGACAAGTCTTATAAATCAGTTATTAGAGTTGACTGTTGTTTGACTGAATAAGAAAGTCAACATTAATAAAATATTATTATCTATAATTTTTTGTGAAACAATGTGAAATATAACTCTTATACTTCATTTATAAGAGGATAATTGGTTTTATACACTAATTATAAGAGTTTGACCGAGTTTGACTAAATTTGACCAATTAACAATAACATTTTTTCTAAAAATATAAAAAAAGTGTTTTTTTTTTACTTTTGTATTTCAATTATAAGAGGTGGACAAGTCTTATGTGTTAGTTATAAGAGTTGACTGCTGTTTGACCGAATATGGAAGTCAAAATTACTAAAATATTATTTTTTTTAATTATTTTTGGGAAAAATTAATTCTTATACTTTAGTTATAAGAGAAGAAAAGTCTTATACACTTGTTATAAGAGTTTTGACCGAGTTTGACCAAATAATCTTAACTTTTTTTCTTAAAAATAATTTTTTGAATTTTACACGTTAATTATAAGAGGTGGCCATGTCTTATGTGCTAGGTATGAGAGGAAAATCAGTTTTATACCCTAATTATAAAAGTTTGATCGAGTTTGACCAAATAATATTAGTTCTTTTTATTAATGATAAGAAAAAGTGGGGAAAAAAACAAGACTCTTATACTTTAAATATAAGAGGCGAACATGTCTTATGTGTCAGTTATAAGAGTTTGACTGCTATTTGACCGAATATGAAAGTCAACATTAATAAAATATTATTATTTTTAATTTTAATTTATTTTGTGAAAAAATGACTCGTACACTTCAATTATAAGAGGACAATCAGTCTTATACACTAATTATAAGAGTTTGACCAAATTTGACCAAATACTATTAAATGTTTTTCTATAAAAATGAAAAAGTGAATTTTTTTTACTTTTATATGTTAATTATGTGTGAGTTATAAGAGTTTGACTGCTGTTTGACTGAGTTTGACTCAATTTGACTATGTAATATTATTATTTTTTCTAAAAAAAAATGAAAAAATTGAATTTTTTTACTCTTATATGTTAATTATGTGTAAGTTATAAGAGTTTGACTGCTGTTCGACCGAGTTTGACCAAATAATATTATTTTTTTTCTAAAAAATGAAAAAAGTGAATTTTTTTCACTGTTATATGTTAATTATGCATCAATTATAAGGGTTTGACTGTTGTGTTGATCGAGTTTGACTACATTTGACCATATAATACTATTATTATTATTCTAAAAAAAGAAAAAGTGATTTTTTTACTCTTATATGTTAATTATGTGTCATTTATAAGAGTTTGATTGCTGTTTGACCGGGTTTGACAAAATAATATAATTATTTTTTTCTAAAATATGAAATAAATGAATTTTTGTTAGTCTTATATGTTAATTATATGTCAGTTATAAGAGTTTGAATGCTGTTTGACCGAGTTTGACCAAATAATAATTTTTCTTCTTTCTAAAAGAATGAAAAAAATGATTATTTTACTCGTATATGTTAATTATGTGTCAGTTATAAGAGTTTGACTGCTGTTTGACCGAGTTTGACCATATAATATTATTATTTTTCCTAAAAAAATGAAAAAAGTGAATTTTTTTTTACTCTTGTATGTTAATTATGTGTCAGTTATAAGAGTTTGACTGTTGTTTGACCAAATTTGACCATATAATATTTTTATTTTTTCCTAAAAAAAAATGAACAAAGTGATTTTTTTTTTACTCTTATATGTTAATTATATGTTAGTTATTAGAGCTGACTAGGATTTTGACTAAATAAGTAAGGGTGGGAGGAGATATGAGGGCATTTAAGTCTTCTTGCATCTTTTTACTGGTGAGGGGTGTCTGATGAATTATGTATCTGGTTTTTCCTATTTTGGGTTTGAATCTGGACTCTAAGGCCCTAAAGTCCAAGCCCCGTTAAGCAAGTCCCTTTTTGATCGAGAAAAAAGCGTGTGAGGTGCTGCCGCGTGGGCTGCGACGTGGCAGTTAGGAGGGCAGATTAGTAATTTCGCTAGGGCAAAATAAGTGAGGGGTGTATGGGGAATAACTGATCTCGGGTTTCCTTAATTGTCTTTGTATCTGGGCCTAGGGGCCCTAGAGTCTGTGGCCCAATATTCTCACTGTTCCGATTTAAAGTTCTTACTTTTCTTTTTAGTCTATCATAATTTAATGTTTTTACTTTACTTTATTATCTTAAATGGAAAATGAGACCATGTTGTCATTCTAACAACAAAAACACCCTACCTACTTTCTCTCTCTTACTTTATTTTTCACACTCACAACATCTATTTTTCCTTAATCCCTGTGCATAGTCAATGTAAGAATCTTATAGCGGGACGAGAGGGAGTATTTTTATTGCAAAATTGTAATTGTACAACAATATCTAAATATATCAAGTGTATATTAAAATAATAATAATAATAATAAATAAAGAGACATTTGCGACACTTATTAGCAGTAATAGGTCAATGCAACTATCCTAGTAACATTTGCACATTTACTTTCATATATTACTAAGTCAATCTTTACCTATAATACTCTCCCAACCTGTGAGAATTCGACAAATGAGATAGTAGCATTTTCATCTTTAAGAAGCGCCCCTATTCAAGTATCAAAAGGCACTTTACATAAATTAAAGTTTGATCTTATAAATTTAAAATAAAATAAGTAGAAATGTTACGCATTACGTTGGAACCTATCTTATCTTCTTATAATCTTAATCTATCATTAGTTGAAAATTTATACACCAATTTTCTATACTTTTCATTATCTGATCGCCATGATCGTGGTTAGTGCTGATCAGATCTGATTATTCCATAATAAATAAATTTTGAAATGTTTTTTATTACTAAAATTCAACTAAATCCTTTTAAAAATTCAATGGTATTTTTATTTCGAAAGGAAAAATCAACGGTATTGTTTATGTAGTATTATACATACCACATCAAATTATCATACTAGAAGGTAGCATGCCAAGAATTCAACGGAACTTTCAATATGACAAAATTTTCTGTTAATCAAAATCAAAAGAAAAATTAGACATTATTAATTTTCAGTAATGTTCGTTCTTTGAATAGAATATGTTAGAGATATGACTTTGAAAGATAAGTCAGAAGTTTTGAGAAAGCAAAGAAAAGTGAAACAGCCGACCAGCATGACTCGGACTCCACAGTCCGAGTCCGAGTCAAACCAGCTAGCAGAGAACGAGTGGTAGTGGTTCTTATTGCTTTAGTATGAGCGCAAGGGCTAAAAATGACTCGGACCCACCCGTCCGTGTCGTGCCCAGCGGAAAAACGCGTGGGATTTTGAAGAGTCCTTTAGGGCTCGACGCTCGTTCGGTAGCCCGAGATTTACCTATATTATTAATCCTAGTACTAATAATCACCTGGTTATTATTCCATTGAATTAATAATCATGTATATACGGTGTTTGGTAGATGATTAAAACGGTTTATTTTTATCCTTATCCAAAATGTTATCTAATTGCCTAAGGATACCTTTCAATTTTACTATAAACTAGCATGAAGCCCGTGCTTCGCACGGGTTATTTGAACCGGAGGATTATATGGTAATTTTAAAGTATTAAAGGATTCTTTATGGATTTTAGTAAATATAATAAGTTATCGTTGTAAACGAATTTGATTGGAGCAAGTTTCAGTTATATCATCGTTTCAGTGGGTTATATTTGTAGATTCACTCATTTAATAAAGTTAATAATATGAATACATGCACTTTAGAAACTGTGATATTCATAGTTTTTTTTTTTTATTTCACTAATTAGGGCTAGATTTGAAAATGTTAAACGTTTTAAGAGATGGAAAGTAAAATTTAATGTTAGTGTTCCGACTCTAATTTCTTATAACTTAAACTTTTCACATGTCGTTTTTAATGTTTAGAAAATAATTAATAAAAATGGAAAAACCTTTCAATAGATAAATATGATGAAGTGAGTTGTTTCAATTAATGGTCATTAATTATCTAATTAGATTAGATAGATTAATGTATGTAAACACAAAGTGATGAGTATTCGATTATCAGTTACATTCATTCTACTAAATATGAACGAAAATATAATTGATACTTTTGATATTGCCATAGAACATTTAATGACATTATATAAAGTATCAATTATGAATTATCTATTATATTAAATAGATTAATGGAGTGTGAAATAGTCAATATTAAATAATACAAAAGGCTTGAAAATAAGAATATATGATAACCCACGGTCTAATAAATATTATCATATTAGTCTAATTTAGTCATAATATACACCGTCAATGAATGCAAACGATAGTTGAACAGTCACTATTTATCATAATACAACCATTAATTAGTCTAATTAGTTAATTAATAAATATTTGGCTAATTTATAAATATTTGTTCATATGAATTAGTAAAATAATAGATGCTGGAATATTAAGTGTCAGTGTCACGACCCGAAAACCCGTCTCTATTTTATTGATAAATAATTAATTATTTATTTTTTTATTTGATTTAATTATTTATGTGCGCATTTTATATCTCATAATATTAATTTGTGTCTAGCATTATTTGGTTGATATTGTGTTAAGTGGGTAGTAGGGAATTTGGTTTGGGTTATGTGTTAGTAGATGAGGGGGCCTAAGTGTAACCTTTTGAAATAATTTTAACTACTCCCTCCCTACTCTTCCTTCTCCCTCACTCTCTTCCTCACCCTACTCCCATTCCCAGCATACTCCCTCTCTCTCTCTCCTTGGTTTGGGTAAGTTTTCTTCTCTCCCTTCTCTCTTCAATCTAGCTATCTTCCCCTCATTATCTCTCATTTCTCATAACTTGAAACATGTTTAGATCGTCGATAGAATCGTAGGAAGCTAAGAAATTTCGAGTCCCGTCACCTTTGAGAAATCCGGGTAAGTTGCTTTCCCCTATTTTTTTATTCTAAAATGTTCATCTTTAGTTTATGTAATGCTTTAGTTCATATATATGGTGTTTTAGTTGAGTTTAGAACTCATTTGGATTTTTGGATTGGTTTTGTGATGTTTTGAGAATGTTGGGATTTAATCTTGGTTTGGGTTGATGGATGATGTTGTTTTGGTCCCTCTTAAGCTTAGATGTTGTTTGGGTACCTTATTTGATCTTATGGGAAGTGTTGATTTTGGTTGATTTGGAAAATGGTTTGGAACTTTGATAAACCCAGCTGAAATCCCTCCCAGCCCATTGACCAGGCGCCCTCCCGTGCTGAGCCAGGCGCCCGCCTACCTGGCCTTTTCCTTCGGCCAAACCTTCTGGGCAAATAAGCGCCCGCCCGACCCTCTGCGCGCGCCCGCCCGCCCCCTGTTCTGGAAAGTTACCTTTTTGCTTGTTTAAAACTAAGTGGCTTCCCTAGTTTAAGTTTATTTACTCTAATTAACTTAAGTTAACATCGTAGAACACTTTATTAATTGGAATTGGTTCTCTTGTGAATAAATATGTTATGAAATTTGATTAAGTACCGTTTTGGGAATGTTAGACATCTTTGATGTGTTGTTTGGATTGGTTTACCTTTGTGGTGATTTATTTGGAATGGTTCCCTACTTTGGAATCATTAGTTGTTTATCGTGCTAGTATTTTATTACTTAGCCCTTACTTGAAAGTCCAGCTGGTATTTGTGTCGTGTTTGGGCGATGCGAAACGTTATGATGGCACAAGCCAAGGCCATTATGATGTTGACCATTGTTTTGCCCCATTATTCCCCTCCTCCAGATTGGTCTTGGATGTGAGATGAGCTAGCCCCTTTGTGAGCATTTTAGCTATTGGTTTTGGGCTTTGACTGTGTGTCACTGTCCCCTTATTATTATTGGTTCCGGAACCGGGGGTTTTCTCTTCAACTTTCATGCTACTATGAAGATGTTGATTGTTGATTATTGAAGCTGCGCAGCGACCTTTATTTGGTTCTATCAGTTGGGAAACCTTGGCTAATATCCTTTGTTACTTGTTTATTTCCGCTGCTATCTGTAAATTGATGAATGCTATGTGCTAAGTGATATTTATTATTGTTGATTGCTTATTGCATCATAACATGTCATGTAGTTGCATTAGTAACTTATTGAGATTTATCTCACCCCCTTTCTTTTATCCTTGTTTTTCCTTAACCCCCCCCCCCCGTCCCCCTGGAGGAAAGGATTAGACTCGCTGATCACGAGGAGGACGTCGCGAGGGTTGAGCTTTTTGGGCAAGTTGTTATTGGTGGGTTTACATTACATAAATGTGTAACCGTTTTGGGAATAGTTGTACCAAACTTGACGTCATTAAGAATTGTACATTTTATTATTTTGGGTGTAAGCTTATGGAGCTTACACTAGTCCTTTTTTCTTGTTGTTCAGTTAGATCTCAAAACTTTGTGTTATCATCTTTTGGTATAAAAGGAAATTTTTATCTTCATTATTTTAGAGTTTATTGTTTAAGTCGACGTCCATCTCGCGTACTCCGGGCCCGCGGGGTCGGGGTCACGACAGTTGGTATCAGAGCTATGGTTTAGCTCTAAGTATAAGTCTAGGTGGACTAGTATGACCTAGGAGGGTAGTTGTGTTCGGAGTGAGTAACGGTTGATGTTTTATGCAGGTAATTGTTCTCAATGGCTAGAAGAAGGGCAGGCGAAGATTCTAGTGGGACTCAGAATCAGAATGACCTAAGGGAAGAGAATCGTGCCATGTTTCAGGGCATGTTTGAGGCGGCCATGAAGGCCATTCATGACCAAGGGCCAAGAGAGGAGCATGTGGCACCTTGTGAATACGTGTGTTTGAATTTGGGAATATTCATAGTAACATTAAAATTATGAGAGTCGCCACGCCGTTTTAATTATAGCCAAAACATTGAGAAAAAGCATGTTTAATGGGTTCGGGGGTCAAATTACAACAAGAGAAGAATATTGAACGTTATCACTCTTATTGCCCGAATTGATCGGTCTTTCTATCATGATGAATGTGTTAGTAGTGTGTTAGTGTTTGAGACCGGATCCGAAGATTGCCTACGTTCCTCTCAATGTGAGAAGCTCAGGTCAGCGTAGTTCGAGAAGAATTTAGAATAGGCAGAAGAATCGGGATCATGCATAATGAGGGGGAATTACCTAAAGTTTAGGGTTTAGAAGTAGTTCCTAGATCATCCTCGGGTTGATGAACCCTCGATCATCATCGGCTATGAAATAACATGCAAACATGAAGATCGCAACCCTAAATATAGCATAAATAAGGTTTTAACCTATGAACACGATGAACATATGAAGAACATATATGAACATATGAATGAACATGCGAAGCATATGAAGAAACTATGAATAAACATGCAAGAACATGAATATTAAAGATCTACATTAGAAATAATGCAAGAACGTGAAGAAATAAGTTAGAAAATTTACCTATGTTGGCAAGAAATAAACCTTGATCTTCTTGGAGGTTTGAATGCTAATTAGAGAGCAAAATTGTGTTTAAGAACTCTCAAATTCGGATCCCCCTAAACCAATAGCATGAGATTGGTTTATATAGTAAACTGAGGGGAAGATCTGATGGTCCAGATCATCCGGGGCGGATGTGGCCGCGTGACCAATATTGAGGGTGGCGGCGAAAGTGGCCGCGTGGCCAATATTGAGGGCGGCGGCGAAAGTGGCCGCGTGGCCATCGTTGCGCGCTGACTTGAAATTCAAGCTAGGGTTTTACTGTTCATACAAGGCAACCCTAAATGTCCATATTTAATGTTTTCTAGAACATTGAGCTATTTTTGGGAATTCGGGACAAGTCTTTGCAAGGTTTCTAATTCCTATAAAGTCCTTGTATATTTGGGAAAGCCCTAATAAACTCATTTTCAGATCGGGTACTAACAGTAGCCCCTCGGCGACGCTTCTTGCAAGGCAATGTGGGGTCGACGATAAAAGAAGGATCCATCTGAAACATGAGTTCCATAACAGATGAAAGGTAAGGGAACGGCTGAACCTTGACAGGCGACCTACGTATCCGCGGGGGAATCAAGCCAAACGTAGTTCAAATCTGATGGAAATTGGGAATGACTGTCCTCTGATGGGGAGCAAAGTCTTCTGCTGGGGAAAATGCACCTGCTGGGGATGAGAGATGACCGCGTCGGTCGGGTGGCTGAACCTTTTCAGGTTTCCGACGTATCCTCCGAGGAATCAAGCCGGTCGTAGTTCAGAGATCTACTGGGGATAAAATGAGATATCGGACTCCTGCTTGGGATAATAAACCTACGGGCACTATCCTGTACGAAGGACGAATCATTCGTAAGCAATGAAGTTATTTGGACTACGCTGTCTAAATAATCCCAAGATGAAATGGTAAACGCAATCAGGATCGCCAGGGTTCCTGCCGATCGCGCTAAAGTAATAGATGTCGGATCTCTCGCGAACAGAAAACGCCGAGGCTTCTGCCAACCACGATTGATTCTAGGATGCGTATGTTGTAGAGGCGCCGAAGTCTCTACAACCACACGAATCTTAATAATAGATGCTGGATCTCTCGCAATCAAAAAACGCCGAGGCTTCTGCCAATTACGATTGATAAAGGATGGTATGTCATAGAGGCGCCGAAGTCCCTACAATCATACGAATCCTAAAATAGATTCTGGATCGCTCGCAAACAGAAACGCCGAGGCTTCTGCCCATCACGATCGATCTAGGATGCGTATGTCATAGAGGCGCCGAAGTCTCTACAACCATGAATCCTAAAATAGATGCTAGATCGTTCGCAAACAGAAACGCCGAGGCTTCTCCCGATCGATCTAGGATGCGTATGTCATAGACGAAGTCTCTACAAATACGATCCTCTGCTAAAATAATAGATCTGGATCTCTCGCAAACAGAAACGCCGAGGCTTCTGCCCATCGCGATCGATCTAGGATGCGTATGTCATAGAGGCGCCGAAGTCTCTACAACCATACGAATCCTAAGCAAAATAGAAGTGCTAAAATAATAGATGCTGGATCTCTCGCAAACAGAAACGCCGAGGCTTCTCCCATCGCGATCGATCTAGGATGCGTATGTCATAGAGGCGCCGAAGTCTCTACAACCATACGAATCCTAAGCAAATATTAGGAAGTGCTAAAATAATAGATGCTGGATCTCTCGCAAACAGAAACGCCGAGGCTTCTGCCCATTGCGATCGATCTAGGATGCGTATGTCATAGAGGCGCCGAAGTCTCTACAACCATACGAATCCAAAGCAAATATTAGGAAGTGCTAAAATAATAGATGCTGGATCTCTCGCAAACAGAAACGCCGAGGCTTCTGCCCATTGCGATCTATCTAGGATGCGTATGTCATAGAGGCGCCGAAGTCTCTACAACCATACGAATCCTAAGCAAATATTAGGAAGTGCTAAAATAATAGATGCTGGATCTCTCGCAAACAGAAACGCCGAGGCTTCTGCCCATCGCGATTGATCTAGGATGCGTATGTCATAGAGGCGCCGAAGTCTCTACAACCATACGAATCCTAAGCAAATATTAGGAAGAATGGAAATTTTAAGAGGCTTCCCGTACCCAAAGGTAATGAATATTAGTCAAAATAGTGCTAAGGGCACCTGAAATGAACAAAGGGGAATGTATTAGGGGTAAAACTGAAATTTTGCATGTGGAGGCAAAGATGATGGATTGTTATGAAGTCGCAAACGGGATAAACTCTCAGGGAGTTACAAAGGTGATAGACTCTCGGGGAGTCACAAGGGTGACAGACTCTCGGGGAGTCACAAAGGTGATAGACTCTCGGGGAGTCACAAATGACTCTTTGGTGAGTCACGAGGGCAAAGGACCCTTAGGGAGACGCGAAGGAGATGGACTCTCGGGGAGTTGCTAAACATGATCTGGGTTCTGCTTATCCTAATTTAGGAGGGAATGAGGCTACGAGCCATTGAGACCAAGGTGTTAGGTAAGGGACATTTTTCTTGGTTGCCTAGAGGTAGGACCTAAGGCTTTTTAAGGAAAGGGAATAAGGAAGATGGTGATCTCCTAATCTTGAGATAGGGATGCCAAAGATGTCACGGCTTCTTGAGCTTTAGATTATGTCTTGGAGATAATGTGGGTTTCCTAGGCTTATAGGCTAGGGATTGGAGTTCATTTAAGCATGAGGAGAGTATTCTATCCTAGGCTTAGTGCTAGGGGTTGGAAAGGTTGAGGTTTGGGAACTTCCTAGATGTTAGGGTTTCGAACAAAGGTTTGGAAACTGGCATTTTAAGGACCATGACTCTCCTAGGTTTGGGACTACGGTCTAGGAATTTCCTAGGTCTAGGAGGCTAGGGCTTGGAGTTGCGGTAGGCTCAGAGGTAGCAAAGGCGTTGGCTTTTAGACATAAGGCTGGGAGTTGGAAAGGTTGTGACTTCCTAGGCTTGAGACTAGGGACCGCTGAAAAGGGATTGATTTTGTGGAGGGTTTACTAAGCTTGATGTTAGGGTTCACCGTTTTCCGGGATTGGTGACTATGGCTTGGAAATATTCGCGGTAACCTAGGCTTTAGGCTAGGTTTTAAGGTTTAAGGATTGTAAACTTCCTAGGTTTTGAGACTAAGATGAAGGAATTTCCTAGGTCTAGGACTAGGGTTTGAAGGGAATGTTGAACCCTAGGCTCAATGATAGAGTTTAGTGAGGATATAGTCTCCTAGACCCTGCGGCTAGGGTATAGAAAGAGTGCGACTACCTAGGCTTGAGGCTAGGGTTTGGAGCGAATGCGACTACCTAGGCTCGAGGCTAGGTTTTAGATCGAATGCGACTACCTAGGCTCGAGGCTAGGGTTTAGAGCGAATGCGACTACCTAGGCTCGAGGCTAGGGTTTGGAAAGAGTGCGACTACCTAAGCTTGAGGCTAGGGTTGATTGAGTTTTGGACAGGGCATTATATCCTAGGTTTTGGACTAGGGTTCAATAAAACGGAGAATTGAGATTGTAAATTTCCTAGGTTTCGAGACTAGGGTTTCGGGAATTTGGAAATGATGTTGCATACGGGGCTTTGGAAATTCCCTAGAATTTGGGCTAGGGTTAAAGGGAATGTTGTGGTTTCCTAGGCTTAAGGCTATAGTTTAGATAGGATATGTGACTACCTAGGATCAAGGCTAGGGTTTAGGAAGGGTGTAACTACCTAGGATCAAGGCTAGGGTTTAAGAAGGATGTAACTTCCTAGGCTTTAGGCTAGGGTTTGAAAGGATGTAATTACCTAGGCTTGAGGCTAGGGTTCATAGAGAATGATATGACTACCTAGGCTCGAGGCTAGGGTTTAGAGAGGATACATGACTACCTAGGATCAAGGCTAGGGTTTAGAGAATGTGTTTACCTAGGTTTAAGGCTAGGGTTTGGAGACCGAAAGCATTTGAAGGTTTGTCTTGGTTTAGACCGAGCAAGTTTGAGGTCTAAGAGTGTTGCGGTTTGGGGAAAATGAGCTTGATACCTCGTGGCTGGATAGGCTCGATAGATTAGACCTAGGCTAGAGTACTAGGGTTTAGCTAGGGTAAGACTCAGACATGTGTTTAGGAGACCGGGGCCTAATGGAATGGTAGGCGTGAGATCTAGGAGATCGAAGGCTAGGCAGGGTAGCGTTGGGACATAAGGCTTTCAAGCGGGTAAGTCTTTTGTCCTAGAGAAACCGCGTTATGGGTTAGGACCAAGCAGGCTTGAGGTCGGCCAAGGAGCAACGGATTGGGATTGGATGATCCTAGTACCTAATACGCATGTCGGGCTTGGATCCTAGAGTGTTTGAAAGTTTAGGCTAGGTGCGAACCATAGGTGCGGGAAATGGTTTTGGATATATGACCATGTTGGCGCTTTAGGTAAAGGGATTGAGTGTCCAAGACTTTGCTTGAGTACAATAGGTACCTAGGTTGGATTGGGTATGATTAGGTCCTAAGTTTGTCTCAGAGGTCATTGCGCGTGACCAAGCTCGTTCGGCGATTGCGAAGGTGGGTTTGGTATAGGACCAAAGGTGTTAAGCGTACGATTTTTGACTGGACAGGTTTAGATATCTTTATGGCATATCACGGTACGCGGGAGGTCCTATGCGTTCGAGCACGTTTGAGGTTTGGACTCGTGGGGCAGAAAGGTTTGAGATCCATGGAGTTCAAAGGTGGACCTTGTAGGTGGAGAGGTTTGGACTCGGCTCGGATTAAGTAGGTTAGAGACCTAAGGGGCTGAAGGTCAGACTAGGAAGTCTTTTGAAGCTAAGGAGCAACATTAGGTTTAAGAGTGGCAGGGCCATGGTTTGGGTATGACGGTAGGCGTAGATGGCATTGTTTTGGTTGGACCATGTAGGCTTGGGAACTAAAGAGTTCTAAGGGACGAGCTCTAAGGTTATAGACTTAGAGGGTAGACAGTTTTGTGATCTAAAGGGTTTAGGAGTTGAGACCTAATGTGTGGATTGGATATGCTAGAGACTTAAAAGATAGGCGATTGGTAGACTCGAGTGGTCTTGGGATCTAAAAGATCGCTCAACAGGTTAGACTGAGTAGATCTAAGAGGCTAATGGGTGACACTAGGTTGGTACTTGGTAGGTTTAAGAGTGGTAGGGTCATGGCTTGGACATGACGGGAGTCGGGAGACGTAGATGTTGTCGCTTTTAGTCGGACCAAGTAGGCTTGGGAATTACAGAGTCCAAAGGGTGGAGATGTAAGGTGAGAGACCTAAAGGGTAGAAAGTCTTGTGACCTAAAGGTTTAGGGGTTGAGGCCTAAGGTATGGATCAGATATTCTAGAGACCTAAAAGGTAGGTGTTTGGTAGACTCGAATGGTCTTGGGCCCTCAGGGCTCGCTCCATAGGTTAGACTATGGGTGGACCTTAGAAGTTGGATCGAGGAGGATAAGAGAGCTATGGCTTAGACATGGTAAGGACGAGTATGTGTTGGTAGGTTTGAGATCTAGGAGATCGGGTAGGCTCGGGACCGGTAGGTTCGGGACCTAATGGGTCACCCTAAGGATTTGCTTTGGTTAACTGGTTTAAGGTCTGAAGTTTTGGGTAGAACCGGTTTGAGGCCGAAGGGGTCATGCTACGAACTTGCGGAAGGTCGAGCTAAGAGGTTATGATGTAACGTAGGTAAAACTCACCGGGTAGGTTTGGGACCTAGGTAAGACTGATCGGGTAGGCTCGGGACCTAGAGAGTTTATGGTGTAACTTAGGCAAGACTGACCGGGTAGGCTTGGGACCTAAGGTTTTGAACCAGGTAGGTTGGGACCTAAGGGTATCCTATTGTGTAGGAAATAGGGTGAAGGACCGAGTCAACTCAAGAATCACGGAGATGGGTCTCAGATGGATCGAGGATGTTTTTACAATTTTGTGGAGACCGAGCGTGCGGGTTTATAAACAAAGTGTCAGGGAGGAGAAAACTTTATGAAAGTGTTATGATCTTATACAGATGCCTTATAATTAATTATGATTCTAATCAATCCAAATAGGTCGTCGCGTGCCGAGTTTGACGATGAGGGGTGCCCTTCTTCTAAGTGTATCCTTGTTGACGCCTCGGTATTCTCTGGGAAACCACATAGTCGACCCTTTCTGTTGGGGAAGCCCCAGTTCGATAAGGGTGTAGAGCGGGGTATCCTACCTCCTTTAAGACGCACCCTTTTTTTGCCTAGACCGCCCTTGCGGGTTTTCAATCTGGCGGGCATCTCTTTTGCGTCAATTTTTTTTTTTTTTTTTTTTTTTTTTTTGAAATCATTCAGTCGACTCAAAAAAGGAAAAAAGAATTGTTTGAAAACATGCGGGGGCATTTTGGGGAGAGTAAGAGAGAGAGAGAGATAGTACTCACATTTTGACTCTTTGAGCAACTGAGGGTATATATGTACAAAAGGGAGGAAGCCCCTGCTTTGACAGAAAGTAAGTGTTTAGCTCTTTCCTAGATTGTAGAACGGAAGACTTGTCGAGACATTTGAAAATTGTTTTATTCAAGATTCTCATTTGATTGCTCGAGAATAGACCTCATTGATTAGTTAATGGTTATGGTTAATTGGTAAACAAGTAGCCTAAAATTAATAAATGTTTTGATCAATTGTGAGTGAAGAGATCAGGAGTAGAAATATGGGGGAAGAGAGAAGAGAAGGAAAATTGGCTACGAGGTGGGTTGTGTATATTTTGGACCGGACCCTAAGGTTGCCTACGTTCTCCTCAATGTGAGAAGCTCAGGTCCGCGTAGTTCGGGGATGACCCGCTTGACGATGGTGTCGGGTTTCAGTGGCTATGTGTGGGAGGAAAGAAAAGAAAGAAAGTTGGCCCAAGGTAGGTTATGTTTGGCTTTGAGTGGTTGCTCGGTTGACGATGAAGTTGGGTTTGAGTATGAGGTTCATTTGTCGCGATAGGTTGCTCCATTGTAGCTTGTTGCTTTGGTTTGCTTCATTGCAGCTCATTGCGGTGGATTGCTCCTATTGTAGTTGTCATGGCTGCTGCTACCGCGTTAATCTTCTTTGTAGGGAAAGAAAGGAAAATAGAACATTTGAGGTGAAAAGAAAATGAGACTTTTACTTTTCCATGGTGATAGCCCCTTCTATTTTTATTTTTTCTTTTTTTATTTTATCTCTTTGTGCACACCCTTTTTTACCTAGGCCGCCCTTTCGGGTTTTCAACCTAGCGGGCTTCTTTTTGTGCAATGCTCTAACTTTTGCCTAGGTCGCCCTTTTGGGTTTCAACCTAGCGAGCCATATATATATATATATTTTTTTTTTTATATTTGTACATGAAACATTGGGCGAGACAAGCCCCTAGTTTGCTTTCGCCTCTCTCGATTGCGAGGTAGCTTCCTTATAGTTCAAGCGGCCTTTTGCTGGTGGCGGGCATCCTAGCCCCTTGATTTTCACCGGTAGAGCTCCATTGGATTATCACGTGCACCAATGAATGACTTCGTGCACTTGTCTTATATTTGCGATGGAATACGGACAGCCCCAGTGTAACGGCATGTAATACTCATGAATGGGAGAAACATCCCTCTTGAATCGTGGCAGCATGGGTGCCTGATGATGAGCAACCGCAGTCTATTTCTTTGCATGACCGTGTGGAAAAGGGGTTTAATGGTGAGACGGGAGGTGTATGGGAGAAGGTGTATGGAGAGAGTGTTCGTGAAGAATGTACACGGGGTGAGTGTATAGCGGGTATTATATGGATAGGTATATGGAGGGTGTACACAGGGGGAAGTGTCTGTATGGAGGTAGAATGTAGAGAGAAGAGAAAGTGATTCGTTCATCCCAATTGATCGAAGCATTTGTTATTTTAAGATTAATCGTTTACTTAATTATGTGGATGGTTTGTGGGTCCATTTACCTTTTAATGAGTCGTCATTAATGAGTAAGATTAAGATTAATTCATCATATAAAGATACAGCAATCAAGCGAAAATGGTGAATAAGACAATTTTCATGGAATTGATTTATGCAAGATTATGTCTCAAGTCTAGAGAGAAAAGAAATAAAGACTCTTTTATTATTTGAAAGAAAAACGACTAATCCGGGGTGGACTTTTACTTAAAGAAACAAAAATCGTCCAAGGTGGACTTTTGACTAAGGACACTCTAGAACCTACGAAGATTGAATGACCCTTTTCTTTTCTTTTCTTTTATTTAAAGGAGGTAGCCCCAATTTCCTCTTTTGCCCATGCCCATGTATTCCGTTGGCGGGTGATGGCTCCGCTGTCAATGGGGCTTTGAATCTTTCTCCTCAATTGGAGGCAATCTTCGGTGTCATGCCCAATGTACTGGTGGTATTGGCAGTGTTTAGAGGGATCCAAGCCTTGCTTCACCCTACTTGGTTCATAGTTGAACAAAGGAGACAACATGCTGGCTTGAACTAGACTTTTGAAGAGTTTGGCTAACGGCATACCCAAGTCATTGTACTCGCGTTCATCCTTCCGAACTGTCTTTGAGGGTGGTTTAGGTACCGGTACCTGTCATTGATGAGTAGTCTTAGGAGGCATCCCAACGGGGGAAATCTGTGATGGCCCATACATTTGAGGAGCGTACGGGTGTTGAAATTGAGCAAGAGGGAGAACTCGGCCGAGGTAATCATAAATACAATAAATATCAGAGTGAAGGCGCTTCTCGGTGTTCTTTAGAGCCTTGCACATCTCTTTTTGAAAGCGGTCGACTTGCTTGAGGAGGACAGTCTCAAAGTAGGCTTCTTGTTCGTCGAGAGCGGTCCGGAAGAGGGTTGCTTGCTCGTTGAGGATGGTCTCGAAATGGAGCGCTTGCTCATTGAGATCAGTATTGGTGTGGAGAGTTTTCTCGAGCCCTTGGGTAATAGCTTCATTTGCAACTTCGATGTTCCTTTCAACAGACATGATGCAGGATCTACAATAGTTGTGGGGGAATTATGTCTTTGAATTGAGCTTAGATTTATAATTAATGAAAAGGCATCGTTATAAAATCACTTTTGGAAAAGAGTCGGTCTCCACACTTTGAAATGCATTTTTGACAAGAATTTGAAAGTTTGACCGGGCCGAAGTTGCCTACGTTCCCCTTACCATGAGGTAGAGGTCCCACACAATAAGAGGCTCAGGTCGCCGTAGTTCAAGTCAAGTTAGACTTTTAAAAAGAGGTGAGAGATGACCATAGGGGTCAAAAGGAGGGAGATGACTCAGTCTGTAGTCAAGCATGGGTGAGGAAGACCTATAGGAATCGGGTAAGGTTTGACTTAAGGTTTGACCTAAATTTGACCTAAATTTGACCTAAGGTTTGACCTAATGTTTGAGACAAGAAATGGTTCAAGCTAGGATGCGACGATAATGGTGGGTTGACCTAGATGGGTAAAGGATAGGTCGACCTAAATAAGAAGGGTTGGATTGACCTATATGGTGAATGAATCAAGATAGCGGGTTGTAGCGGTTCGCCTATGGGATGATCTAAGCGGGATAGACTTGGTTTGATCCAAGAAGGTCTAAGGTTGACCTATTCGGGTTGGTTGACCTAGGGAGGTCGGTATATAGATTCAAGACGGACAAGTCGACTTAAGCGGGCCAAGGATTGACCTAGATGGGTCAAAGGTAAAGGGGTAGTTTTAACCTAAGACGGACGAGTTGACCTAGATGGTTCGAGGATGGTGTGTGGACCTAAACGGGTCGAGACGGGTTGACCTAGGTTGGTATGGACAACGGTGGGTCAAATAATGACCTAGGTGGGTCACGATGACGGTTTGACCTAAGCGGGTTAAGGTCAAAGGTAATTGGGACCAAAGATTGACCTAAGAGGTCAATAGCGGATAAGGTTGACCTAAGGGTCAAAGGTTGACTTAAGAAGTCGAAAGGTGATTGGGTTGACTTAGGGAGTCAAAGGTTGACCTCAGAGGTCAAAGGCGGATAAGGTTGACCTAAGTGGTCAAAGGTTGACCTAAGAGATCGAGGGGTGATAAAGTTGACCTAAGGGGTCCAAGGTTTGACCTATGGGGTCAAAGGAAGATGAGAATGACCTATGGGGTCAAAGGTTGGCCTAAGAGGTCAAAGGCGGATGAGGTTGACCTAAGGGGTCAAAGGTTGACCTAAGAGGTCGAGGGGTGACCTAAGAGGTCGAAGGTGATAAGGTTGACCTAGGCGGTTAAAGGTTGACCTAGGAGGTCAAAGGTAGATAAGGTTGACCTAGGAGGTCAAGGGTTGACCTAAGAGGTCGGAGGCGGATAAAGTTGACCTAGGCGGTCAAGGGTTGACCTAAGAGGTCGAGGGGTGACCTAAGAGGTCGAGGGTGATAAGGTTGACCTAGGAGGTCAAGGGTAGACCTAAGAGGTCAAAGGCGGATAAGGTTGACCTATAGGGTCAAAGGTTGACCTAAGAGGTTACAAGACAAATGAGGTTGACCTAGGGGTCAAAGGTTGACTTAAACGGATAAGATTGACCTAAGGGGTCAAAGGTTGACCTAAAGGGGTCAAGAGCGGAGAAGGTTGACCTAGGGGTCAAAGGTTGACCTAGGGGGTCAAGAGCGGAGAAAGTTGGTCAAAGGTTGACCTAAGGGGGTCAAGAGCGGAGAAAGTTGACCTAGGGGGTTAAAGGTTGACCTAAGAGGTTAAAAGACAAATGAGGTTGACCTAGGGGTCAAATGTTGACTTAAACGGATAAGATTGACCTAAGGGGTCAAAGGTTGACCTAAGGGGGTCAAGAGCAGAGAAGGTTGACCTAGGAGTCAAAGGTTGACCTAAGGGGGTCAAGAGCGGAGAAAGTTGACCTAGGGGGTCAAAGGTTGACCTAAGGGGGTCAAGAGCGGAGAAGGTTGACCTAGGGGTCAAAGGTTGACCTAAGGGGGTCAAGAGCGGAGAAAGTTGACCTAGGGGGTCAAAGGTTGACCTAGGAGGTTAAAGGTTCAGAGGGTTGACCTAGGCGGTCAAAGGTTGACCTAGGGGGCCAAAGGTTGAGAAGGTTGACCTAGGCGGTCAAAGGTTGACCTAGGAGGTCAACGGTTGACCTAAGGGGTCAAAGGCGGATAAGGTTGACCTAGGCGGTCAAAGGTTGACCTAGGAGGTCAACGGTTGACCTAAGGGGTCAAAGGAGGATAAGGTTGACCTAGGAGGTCAAAAGTTGGTAAGGGTTGACCTAGGGGGTCAAAGGTTGACCTAGGAGGTCAAAGGTAGATAAGGTTGACCTAGGAGGTCAAAGGTTGGGAAGGTTGACCTAGGCGGTCAAAGGTTGACCTAGGAGGTCAAAGGTAGATAAGATTGTCCTAAGAGGCCAAAGGATGGTGGGATTTTGGCCAAAGCGGGCCGAGATGATAGGCCAAGATGAGGAATTTTGATAGATGGCCCACGGGGTGAGCGATGGACCTTAGAGGTCGCCTAGATGCAATGCACATTTTATTTTGCGAAAAGTTTTGCATTTATTTACATCCTAAATGGGTGGTCCGAGGAGTGTTCTAATCTCTATGTGTGGGTTGACACGGGTTAGGTTAAAGGTTCCCACCGCTCGCGGAACGTACACGGTGAGTGGAGTAGACGAGTGACTCGAAAAGAGGGCGGCAGTAGCGCACAAATTCCCGCACATCGAAAACTCCGGGTAGTAGGGACATGTGCAGTGCTGACACGGACTAGTGGTAGTGTGTGGCAAGAAACTAATTCTTTTTAAGGAGAAAAGAGAGAAGTTTTGAATGTTTGAATGATGCTATGCAATGCAATGCAAGAGAAGGAAAATACTGTACAAGGGAGCATAGCAGAGTTTTGTTTGACCTTAGTACTATAGGGAAAGTACAAAAAATACATGTATTGAAAAAATACAAGGTACACATATTAACATGGCAAAAATACAAGGTGCGTGTGCAAACATGGCAAAGTGTGAGGTGCATGTGCAAACATGGCAAAGTGTGAGGTGCATGTGTAAACATGGCAAAGTGTGAGGTGTATGTGTAAACATGGAAAGTGTGCATGTGTAAACATGGCAGGTGTGTGTATGTGTAAACATGGCAAGTGTGCATGTGTAAACATGGAAGGTGTGTGCATGTGTAAACATGGCAAGTGTGTGCATGTGTGAACATGGCAAGTGTACATGTGTAAACATGGCAGGTGTGTGCATGTGTAAACATGGCAAGTGTGTGCATGTATAAACATGGCAAGTGTGCATGTGTAAACATGGCAGGTGTGTGCATGTGTAAACATGACATGTGTGTGCATGTGTAAACATGGCAGGTGTGTGCATGTATAAACATGGCAAGTGTGCATGTGTAAACATGGCAGGTGTGTGCATGTGTAAACATTGCAGGTGTGTGCATATGTAAACATGGCAGGTGTGTGCATGTGTAAACATGGCAGGTGTGTGCATGTGTAAACATGGCAAGCATCATGATGTGACGAAGTTAGACCCACTAAGTTTGAAAAAGTTTCAAAGCAGTCCCCAGCAGAGTCGCCACTGTGAATACGTGTGTTTGAATTTGGGAATATTCATAGTAACATTAAAATTATGAGAGTCGCCACGCCGTTTTAATTATAGCCAAAACATTGAGAAAAAGCATGTTTAATGGGTTCGGGGGTCAAATTACAACAAGAGAAGAATATTGAACGTTATCACTCCTATTGCCCGAATTGATCGGTCTTTCTATCATGATGAATGTGTTAGTAGTGTGTTAGTGTTTCAGACCGGATCCGAAGATTGCCTACGTTCCTCTCAATGTGAGAAGCTCAGGTCAGCGTAGTTCGAGAAGAATTTAGAATAGGCAGAAGAATCGGGATCATGCATAATGAGGGGGAATTACCTAAAGTTTAGGGTTTAGAAGTAGTTCCTAGATCATCCTCGGGTTGATGAACCCTCGATCATCATCGGCTATGAAATAACATGCAAACATGAAGATCGCAACCCTAAATATAGCATAAATAAGGTTTTAACCTATGAACACGATGAACATATGAAGAACATATATGAACATATGAATGAACATGCGAAGCATATGAAGAAACTATGAATAAACATGCAAGAACATGAATATTAAAGATCTACATTAGAAATAATGCAAGAACGTGAAGAAATAAGTTAGAAAATTTACCTATGTTGGCAAGAAATAAACCTTGATCTTCTTGGAGGTTTGAATGCTAATTAGAGAGCAAAATTGTGTTTAAGAACTCTCAAATTCGGATCCCCCTAAACCAATAGCATGAGATTGGTTTACATAGTAAACTGAGGGGAAGATCTGATGGTCCAGATCATCCGGGGCGGATGTGGCCGCGTGACCAATATTGAGGGTGGCGGCGAAAGTGGCCGCGTGGCCAATATTGAGGGCGGCGGCGAAAGTGGCCGCGTGGCCATCGTTGCGCGCTGACTTGAAATTCAAGCTAGGGTTTTACTGTTCATACAAGGCAACCCTAAATGTCCATATTTAATGTTTTCTAGAACATTGAGCTATTTTTGGGAATCCGGGACAAGTCTTTGCAAGGTTTCTAATTCCTATAAAGTCCTTGTATATTTGGGAAAGCCCTAATAAACTCATTTTCAGATCGGGTACTAACACACCTCCGCGATACGGGTTGGAACAATTTCTGAAATTAAAACCAAGGGAGTTCGATTGCGAGCCCGATGTGAAGAAGGCCGAACTATGGATTGAGTCTATGGAGAAAATTTATGATGTGTTTGGGTGCACGGACGAGGATAGGGTCCGGTTTGCGGCTTATAAATTGGTTGGGGCCGCGGAACACTGGTGGATGACACTCAAAGCTAGTTGGGATGCCACTCTTGTCCCTTATTCTTGGGAATTGTTCGTACGGAAGTTCAAGGTGCATTTCATCCCTCTAGTTGACCAGAACCGTAAGGAGATCGAGTTTCTAAGCTTGGAGCAAGGCTTGTCAATGGTAGCGCAGTACTCGGCTAAGTTCACATAATTAGCCCAGTATTGTGACTATCTTGTGAGGACCGAAGAACAGAAAGCTATGAGATTCATCCGGGGTTTGAAGACTTCTATCCGGACTCATCTTATAGCCCAGCGGATTCAAACCTATCAGGATGCGGTGGACTGAGCCTACTTGATCGAGTAAGATATAGGGAGCACAAGAAGAAGGTCGAGGTGACTAACACTAGCAAGCAGGGAGGGCAGAGCAAGCCACAAACCCGTTCAGATAACCGGGGTAATTTTGGGGGACAATCTCAGTCCCGAGGGCAACCAATCCCAAGGAACCCGGGCACTACTGCCGGGAACCAAGGGGACCAACATAGGAGACTTTGTTCCTATTGCCAAAGGGAAGGTCATTCAGAGGACCGGTGTTGGAAGAAACAGGGCAAGTGTACCAATTGTGGTCAAATGGGGCATTTTGCAAGGGATTGTACTAGAGGCAGGGGTCAACCGTCTGGGGTAGGGGCTGGTGCTCCACAGGGTCAGAAAAGAGATACTGCGGGGAAGCCCAAGGTCCAAGGAAGGGTATTTGCCATGAATCAACAACAAGCTACCGATGATCCTTCTGTTATTGGAGGTATTGTTTCTGTGTCTAATGTGAGCGCTCGTGCATTAGTAGATCAAGGATCATCACATTCTTACATATCTGTGCAATTTGCTTCTTTGCTAAATGCTGCATTTGAGTTTTTACCTTATGTGCTAGAGGTGTCGACCCCTATAGGAGAATGTTTGGTGACTGATAGAGTATTTTGTGCTTGTGATGTGCTTATATGTGGTCGTGTCTTGTGTGCGGACTTGGTAGTCCTTCCGATTTAAGACTTTGATGTTATTTTGGGTATGGATTGGTTGAGCAAGTTTCATGCTTCTGTTGATTGTGGTAAGAAAGTTGTTACTTTTTCTATTCCCAATATGCCTAAATTTGTTTTTGAGGCTATGCCTTTGGGTAGGAATATTCGTATCATTTCTTATGTGATAGCTAGGAGATTGTTGCATCGTGGTTGTGAGGGGTACTTGGCTAGTGTGCTTGATACTAGGAAAGAATCCCCTAGTTTGGAGAGTGTTCGGGTAGTTAGAGAATTTCCCGATGTTTTCTCTTCTGAATATGATATGCCTCCCGATCGTGAGATAGAGTTTTGTATAGACCTTTTGCTGGGTACGGCTCCGATTTCAAAGGCACCGTATAGGTTGGCTCCCGCAGAGTTGAAGGAACTAAAGGTTCAGTTGCAAGAGTTGCTTGATCGAGGGTTTATCCGCCCTAGTGTTTCCCCGTGGGGAGCACCGGTTTTGTTTGTGCGGAAGAAAGACGGTTCTTTGAGATTGTGTATTGATTACCGAAAGTTGAATCAGGTTACAGTGAAGAACAAGTATCCTCTACCTCACATTGATGATTTATTTGATCAGCTTCAAGGGTCCGTGGTGTTTTCTAAACTTGATTTGAGGAGTGGGTACCATCAGTTGAAGATTCGATCGGAGGATATTCCGAAGACTGCCTTTCGCACTCGTTATGGTCATTACGAGTTCTTGGTTATGCCGTTTGGGTTGACTAACGCGCCTGCCGTATTTATGGATTTGATGAACCGGGTTTTCCATCCTTATCTTGATTCGTTCGTGGTGGTCTTCATCAGCGACATTCTTGTCTACTCTAAATCTCGAGAGGAGCACGAGCAACACTTGAGGACAGTTTTATCCATTCTTGCGAGGGAGCAGTTGTTTGCGAAGTTTAGTAAATGCGAATTTTGGCTCGAGAAGGTTTCATTTCTGGGTCATGTTATTTCTAAAGATGGGATTTATGTGGATCCTTCAAAGATAGAAGCCATAGTGGATTGGAAGAGACCCGAGACAGTGACCGAGATCAGAAGTTTTCTGGGCTTAGCCGGGTATTACAGAAGGTTTATAGAAGGGTTTTCGAGGATTGCTACTCCGATGACTCAGTTGACCCGGAAGGATGTACCGTTTGTGTGGGGTGAAAAATGTCAAAGTAGCTTTGATGAATTAAAGAAGAGATTAACTACGGCTCCTATTATAGCGTTACCAAATGGAAATGACGACTTAGTGATCTATAGTGATGCATCGAAGGAAGGCTTGGGTTGTGTTTGAATGCAGAATGGGAAAGTGATCGCGTATGCTTCGAGGAAGTTGAGTCCGAGTGAACAAAATTATCCTACTCACGATATGGAATTGGCAGCTATCGTATTTGCCCTTCAGAAGTGGAAGCACTACCTTTACGGAGCGAAATTTGAGATTTTCACGGATCACAAAAGTTTGAAGTATCTCTTCTCCCAGAAGGAATTGAATAACCGACAGCGTCGATGGATGGAACTTTTGAAGGACTATGATTGTAAGATATCCTATCATCCCGGGAGAGCGAATGTTGTAGCCGACGCGATTAGTAGAAAATCTTATGTGGCTTCGATGATGGTTCGTGAGTGGAAAATGCTTGAGGATGTTCGAGGTTGGTGTCCTCGTGAATCGAGACATGGGGCTATTTTTGCGAATATTAGGGTATCTCCGACCCTAATTCAAAGAATAAAGGAAGCTCAGAAAGAAGATCCAGAGTTAGTGAAAATAATGGGTAAATTGAAGGAGAAGAACTTCGAGGATTTTTCTTTGAGTTCGATTAGGGTGTTGACTTTTCGTGGACGTTTGTGTGTGCCGACGTTGATGAAATAAAGAGGCAAGTTTTAGATGAGAGTCATAAATCGAGATATACTATTCATCCGGGTAGTACGAAGATGTATCAAGATCTGAAGCAACAATTTTGGTGGAACAACATGAAGAGAGAAATAGTTGAGTATGTATCGAAGTGTTTAACTTGTCAGAAGGTCAAAGCCGAGCATCAGAGACCCGCAGGACTACTTCATCCATTAGAGATTCCGGAGTGGAAGTGGGAGCATGTGACTATAGATTTTGTTACGGGACTACCTCGTACCCGTAGGAAGTTTGACAGTGTTTGGGTGATCGTGGATAGATTGACCAAGAGTGCCCATTTCTTACCGATTGATATCAGATACTCGATGGAGAAACTTGCGACCCTTTATATTAATGAGATTGTGAGATTACATGGGGTTCCGGTTAGCATTGTGTCGGATCGTGATCCGAGGTTTACTTATAGATTCTGGAAAGCGTTACAGGAAGCTTTGGGTACCGATTTGAGATTCAGTACAGCCTTTCACCCTCAGACTGACGGTCAATCCGAGAGGACTATTCAGATTTTAGAGGATATGTTGCGAGCTTGTTCGATAGACTTTTCTGATTCGTGGGATGTTCATTTACCTCTAGTGGAGTTTTCGTATAATAACAGTTATCAGGCTAGTATCGAGATGGCTCCTTACGAGGCTTTATATGGGAGAAAGTGTAGATCGCCTATCTGTTGGGATGAAATCGGGGAAGCGAAGATATGGGGTATCGACTTGGTTCAGAATTCCGTTGAGAAAGTCAAAGTTATCCGGGATCGATTGAAGACAGCCCAGAGTCGACATAAGAGCTATGCGGACCACCGAAGACGTGATCTTAATTTTCAGACCGGAGATTTTGTGTTCTTGAAGGTGTCCCCGAAGGTTGGTATTCGAAGGTTTGGGAAGAAGGGTAAATTAGCTCCGAGGTTTGTTGGACCGTTTGAGATTTTGGGGAAAGTGGGACTTCTAGCATATCGGCTTGCGTTACCATCTTCTTTGGACCGGTTACATAATGTTTTTCACGTTTCTATGCTTCGGAAGTATGTTCATGATCCCTCTCACGTTTTACCGAGGGTACCGGAGGATATAGAGCCCGACATGACTTACGAAGAACGACCGGTTCGAATCCTTGATTCTAAAGTCCAAGAGTTGAGAATCAAAAGCATTCCGTTGGTTAGAGTTCTTTGGAGGAATCACAATGTTGAGGAATCGACTTGGGAGCTTCGAGAGGAGATGGAGCGTAAATATCCGTGGCTTTTTAATTCGGGTAAGTCTCGTTAAAATTCGGGTCGAATTTTCTTTAAGGAGGAGTGAATGTCACGACCCGAAAACCCGTCTCTATTTTATTGATAAATATTTATTTATTTATTTATTTATTTGATTTAATTATTTATGTGCGCATTTTATATCTCATAATATTAATTTGTGTCTAGCATTATTTGGTTGATATTGTGTTAAGTGGGTAGTAGGGAATTTGGTTTGGGTTATGTGTTAGTAGATGAGGGGGCCTAAGTGTAACCTTTTAAAATAATTTTAACTACTCCCTCCCTACTCTTCCTTCTCCCTCACTCTCTTCCTCACCCTACTCCCATTCCCAGCATACTCTCTCTCTCTCTCCTTGGTTTGGGTAAGTTTTCTTCTCTCCCTTCTCTCTTCAATCTAGCTATCTTCCCCTCATTATCTCTCATTTCTCATAACTTGAAACATGTTTAGATCGTCGATAGAATCGTAGGAAGCTAAGAAATTTCGAGTTCCGTCACCTTTGACAAATCCGGGTAGGTTGCTTTCCCCTTTTTTTTTATGCTAAAATGTTCATCTTTAGTTTATGTAATGCTTTAGTTCATATATATGGTGTTTTAGTTGAGTTTAGAACTCATTTGGATTTTTGGATTGGTTTTGTGATGTTTTGAGAATGTTGGGATTTAATCTTGGTTTGGGTTGATGGATGATGTTGTTTTGGTCCCTCTTAAGCTTAGATGTTGTTTGGGTACCTTATTTGATCTTGTGGGAAGTGTTGATTTTGGTTGATTTGGAAAATGGTTTGGAACTTTGATAAACCCAGCTGAAATCCCTCCCAGCCCGTCGACCAGGCGCCCGCCCGTGCTGAGCCAGGCGCCCGCCTACCTGGCCTTTTCCTTCGGCCAAACCTTCTGGGCAAATAAGCGCCCGCCCGACCCTCTGCACGCGCCCGCCCGCCCCCTGTTCTGGAAATTTACCTTTTTGCTTGTTTAAAACTAAGTGGCTTCCCTAGTTTAAGTTTATTTACTCTAATTAGCTTAAGTTAACATCGTGGAACACTTTATTAATTGGAATTGGTTCTCTTGTGAATAAATATGTTATGAAATTTGATTAAGTACCGTTTTGGGAATGTTAGACATCTTTGATGTGTTGTTTGGATTGGTTTACCTTTGTGGTGATTTATTTGGAATGGTTCCCTACTTTGGAATCATTAGTTGTTTATCGTGCTAGTATTTTATTACTTAGCCCTTACTTGAAAGTCCAGCTGGTATTTGTGTCGTGTTTGGGCGATGCGAAACGTTATGATGGCACAAGCCAAGTCCATTATGATGTTGACCATTGTTTTGCCCCATTATTCCCCTCCTCCAGATTGGCATTGGATGTGAGATGAGCTAGCCCCTTTGTGGGAATTTTAGCTATTGGTTTTGGGCGTTGACTGTGTGTCACTGTCCCCTTATTATTATTGGTTCCGGAACCGGGGGTTTTCTCTTCAGCTTTCATGCTACTATGAAGATCTTGATTGTTGATTATTGAAGCTGCGCAACGACCTTTATTTGGTTCTATCAGTTGGGAAACCTTGGCTAATATGCTTTGTTACTTGTTTATTTCCGCTGCTATCTGTAAATTGATGAATGCTATGTGCTAAGTGATATTTATTATTGTTGATTGCTTATTGCATCATAACATGTCATGTAGTTGCATTAGTAACTTATTGAGATTTATCTCACCCCCTTTCTTTTATCTTTGTTTTTCCTTAACCCCCCAGGAGGAAATGATTAGACTCGCTGATCACGAGGAGGACGTCGCGAGGGTTGAGCTTTTTGGGCAAGTTGTTATTGGTGGGTTTACATTACATAAATGTGTAACCGTTTTGGGAATAGTTGCACCAAACTTGACGTCATTAAGAATTGTACATTTTATTATTTTTGGTGTAAGCTTATGGAGCTTATACTAGTCCTTTTTTCTTGTTGTTCAGTTAGATCTCAAAACTTTGTGTTATCATCTTTTGGTATAAAAGGAAATTTTTATCTTCATTATTTTAGAGTTTATTGTTTAAGTCGACGTCCAGCTCGCGTACTCCGGGCCTGCGGGGTCGGGGTCGCGACAGTCAGGTGTGGTAAAAGTCATTTGACGCATGCATAATGCACCTAACTGCATGATTATATTCACAAAAATCGCATTTGAGAAAATGACAATGAACGTCATTTAAAAAGAGTCCATTCATTTCTAATGAAAATCATGTTTTTAAATAGCGGTGTTACATTTTAAACAAAATCATGTGATATTACATAAATTGAAAAACTATTATAAAGTTCATAATATAATCAATAAAAAAACTTAATATAAAATGTTAAAATCTCTTGATCCTTTTGTTGCTCCTATATTTTTTGTGTCCAAAGACAGTGCGAAAAGTTTCAATCTTTGAATCGCTTTGAATCTTCTCACTTCTTTTCCCTACAATTCATATGAAAAATAGATGAATAAATCTATATAATTTAGTCATAATATACAACATGAAAATTAAGATAGAAAGAAATCAATAAATATAACAAAAATATTAAAATAAAATCAAAACATATATGTTAACAGTAGTAATAATATAAATTATAAATATTACCATAGTTATCGTTTGTACATATGAACAAATCAAAGTAATAAATTTATATAATTTGATTTATGTCAAAATGGAAAATCAGATGAACATAATTAAGAATAATAAATATAAAAGGAAAACCAAAATAAAAATCTTAATATATTAAATGATCATTATAGTTATTTTTTAAATTAGACAGCTAATAGATTTTATGATTTTTTTTCTTGTTTTTTTCCCATAATTTCAGCAACTTGATAGGATTCATTCATAAACATGATTAAAATAGACAAAAAATAGACAACAAAAAATAAAATGAATACAAAAACTTACTAAAGAAAATAAAAAGTAAAACTAAATCCAATATCAAAACAAAAAAACATAAGAGAAAACAAAATTAAATATAAATACGAAAATCATATATTAATGAATAAAAAATAATAATAATAATTCAAGAATATAATCAAAATAGATATTTGAAACATATAAATATTTAAAAGTGAAAATTTCAAAGATAATTCCAAATCAAAGTTAAAAAGTATCAAAACAAAAAGAATAAATAAAGATAAAAAAAAATTAAATAGAAATATGGAAAAAACTCTTAATAAGAAAATGATAAAAAAGAAACATTCGCAAACACAAATCAAACTACACAAAAATCTACTTTTTAAAAATTCAAAAAATAAAATAAAAAAGATATACAAAAATTCAAATTTTAATCGAAAAAAATAATAAATAATATTCTTAAACTGAATCAAAAGAAAATATCAAAAAATAAAATCAAAGCAAAAAATGAAATATTACAAAAGAAATAAATAGTAAAATTAAATAATTTTTAAAATAACAAACATAAGAAAATCAAAAGTACAAATAAATGTATAAATCAATCTTAATAAAAAAAAAAACAACTGAAAGAATGAAGACAAAACAAAGCTCGAACATAAACAAAGGTGTAAATTGGCTTAAAAATTACAAAATCAAATCACATTTTAAATACATAAGAAATATAAAATGAAATTCACTAAAACGATACAATATCAAAAGTAAAAAAACAAAAGAAAAAAAAAAGTAAAAGAGGATTTTTAATGGTGATCATTTTTAACAATTTAAAAAAAAATGGAACATAAATATTTCTATAAACTTTTGGTCAAAACGACCTTAAGTTGATCAGTTTTGGTCAAAAGGTGTCAATTAAAGTATTATTTGATGAATAAATGTTCTACTAACTTATGAGACTTTTGATAATCCACAATTTAAGATCATTCTTAAATTATGAACAATGAAATTATCCTTGAATCTAAATTGAGGATAATGCCTTTTTGGTAGATGTGAGAGCTTAAAAGTATTAATTGATGAATAAATGTTTGGTTTTCATAATTTTGTAGTAGCATTTAAAGGTAAAGGTTCTACTAACTTATGAGACTTTTGATAATCCACAATATAAGTAATTATTGCTACTAATTTATATCTACATTAGCTTCACATAAAATGCAAGTCATATTAATAGAATGCAAGTTATAGACTTTTCATAGGTTAGCATTATTCTTCACCTAATGTTTCATCTTCTTTAAATACATTGTTTTATTGGATTTCTTAAGTCAAGTAATAATAATCATTTCAGTCTATCTTTTCGCTTTATACCATTTAAAATCACTTGATAGTTAAAACTTTAAGTATTCCACCACAATCTAACGCTTTGAATAATATGTAGTCTCTTGGAATGCATAAATGGTTCAAAGTTATTGAATTGTTAATTTGATTAGGTGAAATTTTAAAAGTCACTACTTAATGCACCATGACCTACCTAGTCAAATACCCTATCATATTAATAAAATGAAAGTTATAGATTTTTCATAGGTTAGCATTATTTTTCACCTAATGTTTCATCTTCTTTAAGTACATTGTTTTATTGGATTTCTTAAGTCAAGTATTATTAATCATTTCAGTCTATCTTTTCACTTTCTACCATTTAAAAGCACTTGATAGTTAAAACTTTAAGTATTCTACCACAATCCAATGCTTTGAATAATATGTAGTCTATTGGAATACATAAACGGTTCAAAGCCATTAAATTGTGAATTTGATTAGGTGAAATTTTAAAAGTCACTACTTAATGCACCACACCACTTATTCTAACCTAGGTAGGAGAATGCCAAAAGTCTCCATAATTGCAAAAGTCATATTATATGGCAACCTCTAAATCAAGAAAAACTCAATTCTTGCTTACGTGTCATTCCCATAGTTGGTTTCACCAACTTTAAAATACTATAATTATAGATTTTTTAAAACATAAAAATAGATACTTATCTAATTTTTATGAATCATATTTATTTGCAATTAAAAGCTATGGACTAATATCAATGTACACTTACAATAGAAAGTTACTAATATTCATTTCAGACTCTCAAACCTATAATTTTAAACAATTTCAACATGCATTAGAAAGTGCTTTGGCAAATGATGGCCGAAAAAAACAAACATCATTACATCCATTAACAATTCTAAACTTTTTTCTTCAATTGCCTTTTTCAAAACTAAGTGAAAACTTAAATTGTCCTTCTCTTTTTTGAAATCTTCGCTCCAAGGTAGTGAACTTCTTTGCCAATTTGATCTCTATCTTCACTTGTCGCTTGAGCCTAGCAATTAAAAGACTTAACAAAAATTGGGAAACTTATCGCACAGTTAGAAAGACACTAATCTAAAGTTATTACACCCAAATACTTTAAAAATTAACCAAGCAAAATATGTTTACAAAAAACACCACCAACAAATTATCCAAACAAAATTGTCTTATTCAAATTTACTCAAAACTTTAAACCCTTCCTTGCTTTCTTATTGGTCTTGCTCCCTTCAACATTATCCACTTCAATGTCATCCTTAATCTCAGACTCTTTTGGCAAATCATCAATGGGACTGCAAAAAAAAAAAAAAAAAAACCTTATAAGATAATATTATTCCTTTTCACGTTTTTGGGTACTATTTCTATTAAACTAACCTTATTTTATCCACAATCCTTTTTTCAATGAGAGCTGAAGTTTTGTCTGACATCCCAACAGTATCCAAAGCATCATTTTCTTCATTTACCTAAATATAGAAATATGGTACTTAATATATAATTTATGCGCAGGATAAATAAACAAAGATCTAGTATAAATTCAAAACAGAGTCATTACCACATGAAATGCATGTCCACGGACTTCGTTTTCAAAGAAAATCTTTTTCACATTAAAATACTCTCTCCGGTGCCAACATCTCGCCTTAGATAATTCTTCATTCGCGTAATAGTCATTTCACTACTACCACAATGCATATTTTTTGTAAGTTGTACACATCTAGTTTTATAACAAAACCATACAACAAAATCATAAAAATAATGGATGGAGTTTGAGGAAAGAAAATGAGTGGGTCAATTGCACATGATTTTTTTTTTTTTTTTTGAAAGAATTGCACATGAAGTTAATGATTGATTCTATATTTCGATATCCAATACAACAAACCAATTGAAATTATTCATTTGTGGAAAATGAGGGCTTGGACCATTCAATGGTCCGACTTTTATAATATCAGACTATATAGGCCTCAACTTTGTGGGTTTGCTAGTTCATTGGTTTTTCTTTTTGGAAGCCCCTACTACACATATGCCACACAATAAATGAATCGTCATTTTATATTCTTTTTTAGAGTAAATGTACAAATTTATTTTTAATTGTCATCATGTCATGAATGATTACATTCACACTGCATTGACCTTTAAATTTCCCACATTTTCATTCCCCTTCTTCATGTTCATGCACACATATATTCTCTCATTCTACTCCCTCCATCTTAAAATATAATCTTTACTTTTTTTTTTATAACTTTTTGATATTTATGGTCAATTCAATTAAATTTATATCATAATAAAAAAACAAAACTTAATATTTCAACGTAGTGTATAATATAATCTAAATTGCATATGTGGTATGGTCAGTGAAAGTTGAAGAGGCGAAAATATAAAAGATTCAAGTATTATTTAAATTTAATTTTGCTCAAAAAGTTTAACTGCGACTAATTAAAATTTTATTTTACACCATTACTAACAAATCTTTTCAATTCCAATGTTTTCCCAATACTCATATTTCTTAATGAATCATTTAATTTGCTTTACTTTTCAGTGTTCTTAACCTTTCAATGTTCTTAAAACCTCCAGATTTCATTGCATTTGAAAGTGAATATCTAAATATTTAAAAATAGAAAAGTTCATTTGAAAGTGAATATATGAATAATAAAATTAAATAATAAATATTTTTTTAGTACTATTCATAAACAGGCAATTGAGTCTCCACTTTTTAATTTTTCTTTGTTAAACATAACTAATAAGACAAAAATCACAAATATAAAAATATTTTAAAAGCTATGGAAAATAAAAACATAAACTAAATGTAAAAAATAAAATAAGTAAAAAGAGTAAATAATATATGAAATAAAAACTTAATTAAAAGAACAACAATAGAAAAGGAACATTCATAATCTTTATGAAAATAGAAAAAATTTGTCACAAAATTAGACATACTATATCCACTTTTATATAATATCACTATACAAAAATGAAAGAATTTATCATAATAAAAATAAGAAAATTTAAAATTTTAATTTTAATTCTAATAAAAATATTAATATTTTTTCACAAATTTAATCAAAATAGACAACAAAAAGAAAATAAATAATGTAATTAAAACTAATATCAACAAAAAAATCATAAGCAAATCATAATGTAAAAATAAATATCAAAAAATTAAAATTAAAATCAAAATACGTAATAAAAAATAAAATCAGAATAAAAAAGTAAGAAATATCATATCTTAATCAAAGGAAAAACAATAGAAAAGAAGTATTCAAATATAGAAAATTGGCTAAAATAAATTAAAAAAAGGGAAAATTTACTATCAAAAAACAAAAACTCAAACTAAAATCAATATTAAAAATATACATATACAAAGTTAGAAATAAATAGAAATAAAAAAACAAATCCTAATCAAAATAAAGAAAAACAATGGAAAACAATTCACAAACGCAATCAAAATAGATAAAATTAACAAACGAAATGTTAAAAAATACATAACCAAGAAAAGTAATATAAAAAACACAATCAAAGAAAATTGTACATTGAAATACGTAAATTAAAATTTAATTTAAAAAAGAAAAAAAACAGTAACAAAAAATAATCAAAATAAACCAAAAAAGTGATAATAAAATCAAGGGATTTTTACCAATAAGTCCCTCATAGAAGGTGGAATTTGTCAATAAAAACAGACATTTTCAAATTTTACCTTAGGGTCCTTGGGTTGAAATCGATTTTGCCAATAAATCCCTCACACTTTTTAAATGGCAAAACTACCCTCCCCTATATATCACGTCTTCTGCCCCCTTTCTCCCCCAACCGTAAACCCTAGCCCTCTCTCTCGATCGATTTCTCTCTGCCTCGCTAACCCTTCCTCTTCTCCGGCGACTCCCTCCCCATCCCGCGTCTCAGGCATCTCTCCGGCGACAAGACCATACCCTCACTGCCTCCTCCCTCATTCCGACGATTCAAAGAGACGAAAGATCTAAGCTCTTCACTAAGAGATGAAATTTGTTCTTGAAAGATCCAGAGATGCGGTTCAATTGAAAAAATTATCGTTACCTCCTAATTCAACGACTCCGGTGACTTGCCGTGCCACCACCTGGAAGACCACATTCAAGCCGGAGAACCCAGCAGACGGTGGTTAGTGTGTTTACTAAGAATTTCTTTCCTTCGTTGGTATTGTTACTAAGAATTTCTTTCCTTGGGTGGTTAGTTTGGTAATTGATTTATCAGTTTATTTTTCATTATAGAGGCTGGACTTTTCAGTTTGGAGTTCAAAAGAATGAAGGGAAGAAGAAGAAGAAGACAAGTTGGGATTGTGTTTGCCGGTCAGTTGTGGAGTTCCCAGTCAGTTGTGGAGTACCCATTTGTTTCAACAAAATGTGCCGTTTGATTTTTAATCTGTCCCAAAATGATTGTTTAAGAAATTTAAATTTTCGTTCTATACTTTCTCCGTCTCAAATGAATGTTTAAAAAACTTAATTTTTTTAAGAGCATATTTGATTTTATTTTTAACATTCAGTTTGAGATGGAGTAAATATGAAGTTCAATTATTTACAGAGGATTTGTCATTTTTAAAAATTTGGACAAGTTTGAAATTTAGAATAATTGAGAAATTCAGATATCGGTTTTTATATACATATGGTTTTTAAATTTTTTGAACATAAAACAATTGATAAATATATTTTTCAGCGTTCACAAGTGAAAGCCCTGCTGCTCAGACTGCTGTTGCTTCGATTGCTTCTGACCCCAATGTCTGGTATGCTGTACTGCAAAATGAGGCCCTGGTGGAATACATAAACTCCCAGAAGACCAATGGCGGCTTCTCTGCCGTAGATGAAACCATAAATGAATCCGTTATAATGGATCATAAGACTCCAATGAGCCTGGATCAGGAAATGTTATAATGGAGTACTTTGACAACATTAGGGTAAAGGTTGTTGATATGATGAATAGCTTATCCGATACTATTATGAACCTGTTTGGTGGGCCAGTGGGAGGGGAATCCTCAGCTCATACTGATGATGGGAAAACGACTTTTACGGATAAGGCTATCGGAGCTTCATTTATGGGATTAGCTGTGATGGTTATCATGGTGGTTGCGCTTAAGCGTGGTTAAAGCTCGTTTAGGAAATGTATCTATGAATAATGAATTTGTCGAAGTTGCTTATGTTTCCGTTTTTGCGAATTGTAGTCGAATCACTTACTTAAAATCTACTACTACCTCGGTCCCTAAATGAGTGTTCAAATTTCAATTTAAGGGACACTGAAAATCTCAACTTTGTTGTATAATTTGGTAGCAAATATTCATATATAATCTTGTAATCTCATTTCCAAACATTTAGTTTTGCACGTATAAAGAAACCGGTGAAAAAAATTTCGAAAAAAAACATTTAAGGAGAAAGTTATGCTAAAAAAGGACACTCATTTTGGAACAAAGATTTCTTGAAAATGGACACTCATTTAGGGACAGAGGGAGTAGTATCAATTACAGTTCTGAAATGTACAGATCTTGAAATTCAAAAAACGTTCACAAGTGAGACATAAGTGATAAATTGACATATTACTTGTTTAAAGTGAGTATCCTTTGTAAAAAACTATTTGATGAATTTCTTAGTTGTTACACTCAACTCATGTGTTAACAACTGAGAAATAAATTTACCAGTTATTATATTAAACTCGTGTGTGAATAACTGAGAAATGAATATCTCATTTATTATTATATTAACAACAGAGAAAAATTGATAACTGAGAAATGAATGTACTAGTTCTTGTACTCAAATTCATATGTGAATAACTGAGAAATGAATGTCTCATTATTATATGATTAAACCGATAAATTGAGTCATCAATTGTGAAAAATGAGAGATGATTTTATCAGTTTTACTCAATTATGAACAACTGTTAAATGATTGTCTCAGTTGTTATATTCAAATTCACGTGTGAACAACTGTGAAATGCATGTCTCAGTTATTATAATGATTGTGAAAAATTGAGAGATGAATATATAAATTTTAAAAATTAAAAATGAAAAAAAATGACACAACTGTAAAATCACACAATTGAGAAATCATACAACTGAGAAATCAGTTGAAAAATGATTTTACAAGTGAAAAATGAAAATTTATTTTCTAAAATTGTGAAATTAATTGAGAAATGAAAAATGATTTTCTCAAATTTTTACTAGTGAAAAATGAGATTTTTATTTCAAAAATTTGAATTATGTGTTGAGTGTACTTGTTTGATTCGATTTGACGACACGATTAAAACGGTAGTGTCGGGTTATTTTTTCAATTTCTAGATTTTGAGATATTACATTTTAAAATTTTGAGGGGAAAAAAAAGAAGAGAGAGAAAGATGAAAGATAGTGTGGAGAACATCATGAAACTGCACAGAAGAAGAATGAGGAAAACGTGTATTGAAAGTGCGCCCGCTATGCTCAAGTAAGGGGCAATTTTGTCCAGCAAACTATCCAAGGGACTTTTTGGTAATTTAGAAAATGTCGGTCTTTATTGGTAATTTTTATCTGGACAATGGACTTATTGGTCAAAGCCTCTAAAATCAAATGAAAAATAAAAACATGCAAGAAAAAATAAAGAGTAAAACTAAAATCAATATCAAATTTAAGAACATAAACAAAGCAAAAATAGATAACTAAAAAGTATATATACATATATATTTGAAAAATCAAATCTTAATCAAAACTAAAAATAATAATTAAGAGCAAATTTATAATTTGTATCAAGGTGTAAATGAAATCGAATTATAAAAAACAAATTTAAAGAGAATGGAAAATAATTCAAAATGAAAGATTATGATGAAAAGAATGATTAGTGTTAACTTACTTGGAACTGGATCTTTCTTGGAGCTTGATTGGCAATGGCATATAAGCCAAAAGATCATGTCTCCTAACCAATTTGAGAGAAACACACAATTGTGTAGGGAAAAAAAAAGATACGTGGGAGATAGAGAGATGGAAAGGGAGGAGGTTGTGTGAACATTTGAGAATTATGTTTATTTTACTAATGGGTCTTATTGTGTGACTTTTCAATTATTGGGCTCTAATGCTTCCACTTCTCAAATTTTATAATAAAGGCTTTCAAAGGTGTTACCAAGTATATTGCAAATGTATGTTATTCTTCTTATATCAGTTGGTATATTTTAATTCACATAATCATAGAACTATATATATAGTAATACATCATAAGTAAGTTCAATTGTCCTATATTAAAAGTAAATAATTATCTACAATGATTATTTAACTATTCATATTCCTATTGAATAAGGTTTAATGACATGTACTTAGTCGTATTACATTTATAATTATTATTGTAATAGTTACAACATGCATAAGTACAATGCATGTTCACATTATCTTTATGACTATAACTACTAGTACATATGAATAGATACTTTCTCATTATGACTATACATCTTACATATTCTTGGTATATATGAATAAATACTTTCTCATTATGACTATACATCTTATATATTCTTAAAGTACTCATACCTATACCTAATCATATAACCTAGAAATTATGTCTAAGTAGCAGAAAACGAAATGTTCAAACATTAATACTCAAATGATGAGATGGCACACTAAGAAGCAAGATTCACCAAAAATTATGTGAGGTGTCATGCCCATAGGCATTTTCACCAACTTTAATATACTACAAGTATGGATTTCCAACAATACCATTATAATACAATTAAATTATTCACGAAAATGATGGCATTTACACAGTTCATACAACTAAACAACTCAAAACAATTGTCAATGAGAAAAATTATTAACTACAAAAATCATACTCCTTAAGTCTTAAAATGAATAACTTTCAATGAGAAAATTTATTAACTACAAAAATCATACTCATTCATTCTATCTCAAAATAAATGATTTTTTTGAATGAGAAAATTTATTAATCACAATGATACTCCTTCCGTCAAAATAAACTATGGTACCATAAGACAGTCACTAAATAAATCATACCATAATGTAAGGAAGCTTTGACCAATAAGTCCCTCAACAGAATAAAAACGATCAATAAGGACAGACATTATGGACACTCACCAAAAAGTCTTTAGAATTTTTGCTGGACCAAAATACCCCTCCACTCCCCATGCATGCGGCCGAAAGAGAAACAGACGCTAAGCAAATTTTCTTTATGCGCTTTCTTCTCCCAGCTCTCTCTTCCTCTCTCTTTTTTCACTCTCTTCCTCTTTTTTTTCAAAAATTTAAAATGCAATATCTCAAAATCTAGAAATCGAAAAAATAATCTGAAACCATTGTTTTAATCGTTCCGTCAAGACGAACTAAACAACTACACACAAATGATTTCATAGTTGTGTGATTTCACAGTTGTATGATTTCACAGTTGTGTCATTTTTTTCACGTTTCACTTGCAAAATCATTTTTCAATTGATTTCACAATTGTCTTATTTCATAGTTGTATGATTTCACAGTTATGTCATTTTTTTTATTATTCACTTGTAAAATCATTTTTCAACTAATTTAACAGTTGTGTCATTTTTTTGCATTTTTCACTTGTAAAATCATTTTTAAATTGATTTCACAGTTGTGTGATTTCACATTTGTGTGATTTCACAGTTGCGTCATTTTTTCATTTTTCACTTGTAAAATCATTTGTCAACCGATTTCACAGTTGGGGATTTCACATTTGTGTGATGTCATATTCCATTTAAACAGTTGAGAAATCAATTTACCAGAACCAAAATATATTAAGTTAGTAAATGGAGTGACACATATCCTTTGATCAATAGATAACCCAATTTATCACTTGTTTCTCACTTGTGAACAATTGAAAATTTCATTTCCCATTTTTTACATTTAATATTGATATATTCATCTCTTGTTTATTCTCATTTGTTCATAATTTGAGTTATTTATTTCTCACTTGTTCATAATTGAGAATAAAACTAGTAAATTAATCTCTCAAATTTCAATACTGATAGTCAAATTTCACAGATGTTTAAATTTAAAAATTAAGCATTCAGTTCTCAATTATTTTCATAATTTAATATAAAACTGATTAATTTATCTCTCGTTGGTTTTAAGGCCGCAAAACGCATCAAGTATTAGAGGATTTTAGGCTAGTTGCATTACTATATACATTCTTTGATGCATACTCAATTTCTCCGGTGTTTAAATTTAAAACTAATAAATTAATCTCACAAATGTAATATACTAGACATGATCTTAGCCCATACCATCTTAATTTTAGCTCATATACACAAGTAACAAGATTTGTAAACATTTAATCCAAATATTATAGCATCACCAAGACACCCCTTGTTGTGCGCGGCGCAGAACAATATATATCTTCAACGTTACAAAGTGTATCACCCTCAAATCCGAGTCCCCCTCACTCAAGGATTACAAGAAATGATAACACTAGGCTACTCTCATAATAGTGTACAACTCCTTCAAGAATGTACACATCTCTCTAACTCGCTTCTCTCCTAGGGGGAAGGGGCACTCTTGGTACCACAAGGAACACTTGAACTCTTTCTACATGTCTCTATTTATAGGCACTTAGACATCTCCTAGTTCAAAATTTATCTAGATAACCAAACACCAAAAGTCTCATTGGAAAAACCAACCATCACATTCATGATAATCATGAATCACATGAGACAATGTATAATGACTTCTAGATATTGATCCATTTTCCAACAATCTCCACCTTGGTGAAAGTTCCCAAACACATAGCCAAAGGCAATCGGCTCCACCGAATCATTGTCATCCTCAAAATCAGATTTTTTTCAAATCTGCTGCTTCTATCCGGAAACTTTTCCCAATGCTAGGGACCACAAAATCCAATCGCCACCGTTTAGATTGAATATTTATGAGTCCCAAAGCTGGTAACCAAAAAATTAGGATGATCTAACGGTGAACGAATACGCTAAGCCTATTTTACCACCGCTGCGCTGAAAAATCTGCCACCACCGCAAAACTTGTACCGCCGCTATCACTAACGGGACACGCCGCCTGATCACCAATATCAGGAAGACTTTCGACACAAGGATCCATTCAAGAGGTTGCAACTTATCAAATCTTGTACTCTCTCCAAATATTTCTCATCCTTCACAAACGTCACAAATTAAGCATAACCCAAATTCTTCAATATTATCCCGCATCACCCTGAGCTGAACCATCATCTCTGATACCAATTGTTGTGCGCAGCGCAGAACAATATATATCTTCAACGTTACAAAGTGTATCACCCTCAAATCCGAGTCCTCCTCACTCAAGGATTACAAGAAATGATAACACTAGGCTACTCTCATAATAGTGTACAACTCCTTCAAGAATGTACACATCTCTCTAACTCACTTCTCTCCTAAGGGGGGGGGGGCACTCTTGGTACCACAAGGCACACTTGAACTCTTTCTACATGTCTCTATTTATAGACACTTAGACATCTCCTAGTTTAAAATTTATCTAGATAACCAAACATCAAAAGTCTCATTGGAAAAACCAACCATCACATTCATGATAATCATGAATCATATGAGACAATGTATAATGACTACTTCTATAACTTGAGCCTTTTTCCAACACCCCTCTCAGGACATGATATGAACATTTGGTGGGAAACCCATTTTACAAAAAACTAGACACATCAATAGCCCAATACAACCACTCCACACAATTTTCCATAAGTTCCCCACTGATCTCACATAGATAATAACTACACAATTTTTAGATTTCAAAGCCCAAGTCGATAATTATTATTGAAAAGTTGCAAAACAATATACTTACTTCCAATGGTTGGAATGGGTGGGCAGTGATATCTGGAAGCTTGGCATGGAGTTAGGAGAATGCCAGAGAAGATAGGTCTGATGTAGTGGAGGCCGGGAGAGGGCATTATTGCTGCTTGCCGGTAATGAGTGTGCAGAAGTTTGGAAATTGGATTCTGACAAAGGGAAACCCGCCATATTGATAGAGGATGTCAGAGAGAAGGGAGTTGGTGCCAGATATAGTTTGTCTATGTGGGGAGTTGACAATCGATAGAGTTAGGGAGGTCCATTTTGAAAATTCGCCGGCGGTATAGGAGTTTCTGAATTGATGCCGGCCCGTGGAGGTTGGTTAACTGTAATGCAAATCAGAGTTGGGGTGTGTCGCAATATTGTAGAAGAAGGGACTAATGGACTGGGGATTTATGATTTGGGGAAATTGCAAGCAATCGAGTGATGGGGGAGTTGGGCATTGGTGGAGGGTAGAATTAGTGTTTGTAGTGTCAGTGAATTCATTGTCGAAGATGAAGAGGGGGTTGCCGGAGGTCGGAGAGGGGAGGGGTCAACGAAAGTCGGAGAGGGGAAGGGTCACTGGATTAAAGGAAGAGGAAAGGAAAAGTGTGTGTGTGTGCGCATCTGTTGTGTACGTGAGGAAGGGTGGAGGGTTTTGTATTTGGGTTAGCGGTAGTTTGGTCATTTAGACGTACATGATCTTTCCCGAGCCATGGGTTAACAACAAGGGCATCAGAAAGACCGGTCTTGAAATCTTTGCCGACTATGAGATTCAGAAATCCGAAGGGGAACCAACTCCCATGTCGCCCTGAGAATGGTGGGGAAAGAAAGTGACCATAGAGTCCAAGACAGAGATCACCGTGGGGGAAGAATTGACGGATTTAGCCTCAATGTTCTAAGAACTTGCCCTCATGGATGAGTTCCAAGTAAATTCCATCTACGACACCGACGCGAGAAGGGAAACTATCACCGAGATCCAGCCAAGCTCCGAGCCAATTAACAACTGGTATTCTACAAAGGGACCCGTGGTATTCGAGGAATTCTTGGTCGAGAAAATGGGTTACATCCCGCGCAAGGTCACAAAGGAAGACTTGTTCACATTCACTTTTGAGTCCGAGAGTGTTTCCGATACCCTCACCCAAGAGGATATGGAGGCTATGGTGATTGGAGATAGAGGAGAGAGAGGAGAAGGCAAGGGAGACAATTATGAGGGTAGTTCTCATACAAATGCTAGTTCATTTTCCCTACTGTCAAGCAAATACTTTTCTTGTTGCAGTCCATTTAGAACAGGGGAGAAGGAGGAGGGATGTTTTATGTCTGATCAGGCCTATGTTTTCAGTGAGAGCCATAACTCTTCTGGAAATTTTAGTTTCTCATCACCTCTTGAGAACTCCCCAAAGCCTCAAGAAACCAGGAACTGGTGGCCTGAACACTTGTGGCCATCTACAAGTCAATCTGTCCATGGTGTTGGATCATGGAGGTGGGATTGCTCTCAAATGTTGGAGAGAAGTGATGAGTCAGGACTGCCTATTGCAGGGACCTCGTATGGAGGTATGAAGGAGGAAGAGGAGACTTCAGCAGAATGCTCTTTCATTGCTGGGGTAGATAGGTCAATAACAGAGTAGGTATGTTATTAGGAAGATGGTGGACCTGGTGGAGAGGTCGGCTATCTTGATTTGAACTGGAGCAACTGACATATTTTTGGCTCTTTTTGTCTGTAGGAGTAAGGTGGCCTTTTGATGGCACCTTTTTGTTGTACTACTCCCTTTTGTAATGTACTCCACTATACTTTTTAATGAAATTTCTCTTTTTATTTACTTGGCATATTTAGCATCCCCATATTTTCTCTTAAATATCCAAATCTTTGTTCATCCAGTGCTTTTATGAGAATGTCAGCCAGTTGATTCTCAGTGCACACATGAGAAAGGCATATATCACCTTTTTCAACATGATCCCTTATGAAGTGATGCCTTACTTCAATATGCTTTGTTTTAGAGTGCTGAACTGGATTTTCAGTCATGGCTATTGCACTGGTGTTATCACAGAAAATAGGAAAGTGATCTTGATAAATTCCAAAATATTTTAGTTGATTTATGAGATAGAGGACTTGGGAGCAAAAAAGGCCTGTAGCAACATACTCTGCTTCTGCAGTAGAAGTAGCAACTGATGTTTGTTTTTTGCTACACCAACTTATGATTCTTGAGCCCAGAAAAACTGACAACTACCACTGGTGGATTTCCTATCCAAGTTGCATCCAGCATAGTCTGAATTAGTGTATCCAATGATAGATAAAGCTATTCTTTAGGGTACCAAATCCCATAATCAGGAGTCCCTTTAAGATATCTTAAAATCCTTTTAACTGCTGCTAAGTGTGATTCTTTAGGATCTGCTTGAAACCTTGCACATAAGTAAACATTGAACATGATGTCAGGTCTTGATGCAGTGACATAGAGAAGAGATCCAATAAAACTTCTATACAAAGTTTGATTCACACTCTGGCCTTCAGGATCAGCATGTAGTTTTGCAGTTGTTGATAGAGGAGTTTTGGCTATTGACACATTCTGCATGTCAAATTTCTTCAACATATCTATAGTATATTTCCCTTGATTTATGAAAATTCCATTGGGCAACTGTTTGACTTGTAGACCCAAAAAGGATGTGAGCTCTCCTATTATGCTCATTTCAAACTTCTTTTGCATAACTAACCCAAATTCTTTGCACATATCATCATTAGTTGAACCAAATATAATATCATCAACATAGATTTGAATGAGTAAGATATCTTGGTTTTACTTTTTAATGAATAGGGTTTTATTAATGTGCCTTTTTGTAAATCCTTTTTCAAGTAGGAAGTTGGACAATGTCTCATACCAAGCTCTAGGGGCTTGTTTGAGTCCATATAATGCTTTATCCAATTTATAGACATGATCTGGGAATTTAGGGGATTCAAACCCAGGAGGATGTGCAACAAATATCTTTTCATGAAGAATCCCATTCAGGAATGCACTTTTAACATCCATTTGATATACAATCATATTCTTGGATGATGAGTAGGCAAGAAACAGCCTAATTACTTCAAGTCTAGCAACTGGAGCATAGGTCTCATCATAGTCAATTCCTTCTTCTTGTCTATAGCCTTGAGCTACCAATCTTGCTTTGTTTCTTATGACTGTACCATCTTCATTCATCTTATTTCTGAACACCCATCTGGTTTCAATCACAGTTTGATTTTTAGGTTTAGGAACAAGCTTCCATACTTTGTTCCTTTCAAACTGTTCAAGCTCTTCCTCCATTGCTTCTATCCAATCTGCATCAAGTAAAGCTTTATTGATCTTCTTTGGCTCCATCTGAGATATGAAGGCACTATACAAGGCTTCATCTTCAATGTTTGATCTTGTTTGAACTCCTCTGGAAATGTCACCAATTACTAATGACTCAGGGTGATTATTGTTGAAGTTTTTGGATATAGGGAGATCAATGTAAATGTTGGAAATAGGAATGGATCTATGTGGATCAAGAATTGATGGTCCTTGAGTTGATGTGCTTGGTTCATAATTGTTCCCAGTTCTATTTTCAGTGATAGGTCTGTCATCAGTAGTAGGTCTACTATCATTGGTAGGTCTACTATCATCAGTAGGTCTATCATCAGAAGTGAGAATAGGGTTAGTGAGAGTAGTTCCAGACTGAGCAACTGGTGCAGATGCTTGAATGTCATTGATTTTGAGGTTGCTGAAGGGAGGAAAGGGTTTAGAAGAGATTTTGGGTAGATTATATGGAAGATAATCGAGTTGGTCATTTTTAGAATTTTTAGAGGTAATGGGTGAAGGTTCAGGCAGAGAGTCAAAGTTTCCAAGAGTTTCATCAAACTCATTAATTTTCAAATCCCAGGCACTGGGAGATTCATCAAAATCCACATGAATGGATTCTTCAACCACCATTCTTCTTTTATTATAAACTTTATATGCCTTGCTAGTTGCAGAATAGCCAAGGAATATTCCTTCATCACTTTTAGACTCAAATTTGTCCAAATTATTTTCTCATTATTGTCAATGTAGCATTTACTTCCAAAGGCATGAAAGTAAGAGATTGTTGGTGTTCTATCATTCCACAGTTCATAGGGAGTCTTCATGTGATATTTGTTTATCAAGGTCTTGTTCTGAACATAGACTGCAGTAGTAACATCTTCTCCCCAAAAATACTTAAGAAGATTATTTTCAGATAACATGTTTCTTGCAGCTTCACAAATTGTTCTATTCTTTCTCTCAGCAACTCCATTTTGTTAAGGAGTTCTGGGTGCTGAAAAGTTGTGACTTATGCCTTGCTGATTGCAAAATTCTTCAACTCCAGTGTTCTCAAATTCAGTACCATGATCTGACCTTATTCTGACTACCTTGATGTTTTTGAGATTTTGTACTTGATTTATCAATTTGACTAATTGACCAAGGGTTTTTGATTTGGACTCCAAGAGAATAATCCAAAAGAATCTTGTATAGTCATCAACTATCACAAGAGAGTACCTTTTTCTTCTAAGGCTTCTAGTCCTGATTGGTCCAAATAAGTCCGTATGAATAAGTTCAATTGGTCTTTTTGTATCCAGTCTGTTTTTGGTTTTAAATGAAGTCCTTTGTGGTTTTCCACACTGACAAGCATTGCACAACTTATCCTTTTTGAAGGATATTTTTGGAAGTCCTTTTACAAGATTGGAGGATGTAAGTTTGGCTATGCTTTTGAGATTCAACTGAGCTAATCTCTTATGCCAGAGCCATGCTAAATCAGACTGATTATAAGACAGTAGACATATGGCATTAGAGGATTTATCGACTTCAAGGGATATACAGTACACATTTCCTTTTTTGAATCCAGTAAGAATAATTTCACCATTTGAATTCTTCACTTGACATAGGTTATGGGAGCACATAACATGAAATCCTTTGTCACAGATCTGACTGATGCTAATCAAGTGTGCTTGAGACCTTCCACATAAGAGACATTTAACAGAATAATGCTTTTTGTGATCAAGTCTCCATGTCCTTTAACACTGCCTTGAGAGTTGTCTCCAAAAACAACATTAGGGCCATCTTTTGGAATGAAGTTTCTGAATCCATTGCTTGTTGAAGGTCATATGCCTGTTGCATCTACTATCTAGGTACCAAACTCCTTTATTAAAATCCTACAAAAATAAATAAAATTAAACATGGTCCCCTTTGAATTATGGGTCCAGGAGGTTAGACAGCCTTAGGGACCCAAACTTTTACAATTTTCTTAGGAGGGTTATTGTTCTTTGGGACAAAAGGTTTTTGGTTGAATGAGTTCAGGTAAGACAGGATCTGGTATATGTAGGGTGTCATTCTGAATTGTTGATGATGGTAGTTATGATGAGGGTGAGGATTATATGAGTTGTGTGAGGTATGGGTTTTAGGGAATCTTGAAGAGCTGTAGATTTGACCTTTTCTTCCTTTGTTTCTCCTTTGGTAGGTCTGCTGTCTTCTTAGATATCCTTGATAGGCCTGGTGTCTTCTAGAGTAACCTTGATAGGTCTACTGTTTGTAGTTGTTCTGACCAGATTGATTGTTCTTCCAAGTTTGAGATTGCTTTGGAGGACTTGGGGAAACAATTTTGTTGTTGGGGTTGGTCATTTGAACACTGCTACTGGAGGCTTGATCATAATAGCAGACCTCCTTCATTTTTCATTGAGCCTTGTATACATCTTGTTTAGTTTGAACATGATAAATGGGTTTTGTTATTGTTTTTGTATCTCATTTTAACTAGAAGCATTTTCTCAAGTTTCATTTCACCCTCAGGTAGTTTGTATTCAATCATAGTTGGGTTGTTTGCACCTAGTCCAGTTTTATCAAATGGATGCCTTTGAGTGTATAGGAAATGTGACATTGCTGAACTTGACTTGTTCCAATACTCAATTTTTGTTTTGAATGCTTGGTTCTCATCATTTAGTGCCTCTATTCTAAGGTTGAGTTCTTTTAGTTGACTGCTAATGTGGAGGTGATTGTTTCTTGCATTGAAGACATTAGCATGAAGGTCTACTATCTCATCTGCTTGCTGCTTGTTCTGGTTTTGAAGAGAGAGATTTTGGGTTTCAAGAAGGATATTTTTTGGTTTTAAGGCCATCTAGCTCCTTAGAAAATTGTAAATTTTCAGTTATCAAGACCCTAAGGCTTGATTCTTATTTCTTTCTTTGAATAAACAAAGTGCAAGCTAAATTTTTAAGACCTTCAAGGTCAAGGGAATTAAAATCACTTACCTCTTTTAGTTCCTCTGCAGCTGCAAGAGCTTCAAGTTCCTCTTTATTTTCTGAGTCATCTTCTTCATTTGCCATGAGACATATCATGGCTTCCATGTCATTATCTGAGTCTGAGGAGCAACTTTCATCATCACTGAATTTTGACAGGTCTGCTATCATGACTTGTTCTTTGTTTTCATCATGTTTAGCTTTGGCACAATTGAAACAGTTACATCTAGAACTATGTATGATATCTTTGGAGTATGATAGCTTCTTTTAGGATGAAAATTTTCTTGATTTCTTTGGTTCAGGACATTCTTGAGAGTAGTGACTTATCTTTTCACAGTTATAGCAAGTAACTTCTTTCTTCTCAGTTTGGACTTGGTTAGAAGTGGATGTTGTGTTTCTTTTGTCAAACATCCTTTTTTGATGTTTCATAGCATTTTTAACAGCTATGGTTATCAAGCTAGGAATGTCTTCTTGAGTCAAAGGTTTGACTTCAGGTTTTTGGTACAGATTGACTTTTTGAATAGCATTGCAGATTAAGGAGTCAATGTCCTGTTGTGAGTAAGATTTTGGAGCTTCTTGTGCAGCAAGAGTCATGGTGTGAGCATTGGCTAAAGATGATACAATAGTGGGTAATTTGACAGTCCCTTCAAGTTCATATGCTTCTAATTTTCCAAAGTATTGTTCAACATTCATAGTTGGCCATTCAATACCTTCTCTTATGGGTAGAGCTACTTTTTCATATTCTTGAGGGAGGCTTGAAAATATTTTCAGACATAGGTCTTGTTGGTCCAATTTCTTGCCATGGTCTGACACTAGTCTGAGTAGGTCTTCAAATCTGTCTTTGGCAGCACTAACTCTTTCACCAGCAGCAAACTTAAAGTTGTCAAGTTGCCTTAATAGGTTATATAAGTTTTGTGCTCTGACACTTGTGTGCTTAGTAAATTTGGTTTTGATTAAATCCCAGGCTTCTTTAGCAGTTTCAACTTTCCTAATTTCTTGGGCCAAAGAGTCATTAACACTTTTTTGGAAAATGTTTTTGACTTTTTGATTAGCTGTTATTAAGTGTCTTTCAGTTTCAGTCTAAAGGTATGGGGTTTTGTATTTATTATCTCCTCCATTTGTGTCAGGTTGTGTGGGTATTCTGACTTCTTCATGAAGTACAAACCAGTTCCAAACACTATTTTAATCAAGGTAAGTCTTGATTTTGGAAGAGAATATTTCAAATGATCCACAGTCATCAACATGTGGAATGTCTTTCTCATTGTTTCTTCTTGGTTGAGGCATGATGTTAATGCTTCTAGATCCTTCACAAGATGTTAAGCTTGAAGACACTTAAGTCTTTTAGAAACCAGCTCTGGTGCCAATTGAAAGAACCTGTTATACTTATGCACTTACACAGGTAAAAGATTAGTTCACAAGAGGTCGACTATCTTGGTAGAGTAGGTCGACTATCTTGAGGTGCAGTGTGTGTATGTTGAGTTATGCAGCGGAATAATAATAATGTAAATAGAAGAAGTAAATGAGTAAATAGTAAGTGATCAGTGTGTGGTTAAGTGTGAGTAAAAAGGGACACAAACACAACAATGTAACGTGGTTCAGAGTATTGCAACTCTCCTACATCTACGCTTCACTGTCCTCAATAGTAAAGAAGAAATCCACTATAATACTTCGTCAAGAAATTACAATAATTTGCAGGAAAATTCTCTCAGAATTTTCCAACTAATTAGCCTCACTAACTAAGCTTTGTACTTGTTGCAAAGCACAGAAAAGGAAAAGAAAAAGGTTTCACAAATGTGAGGGTTTTAGTGATCTCTAATATGGATCTTATGTAGCTATGTGAGATCTATTTTTGGTTATTATTTTAGTACAGATTTATAAATTTCAAGTGTGCTTTACAATTGAGTTGCTTAGAAGCTTTTATCAATTTGTTGAAAGGCAAGAGACCGAGGTAGTTTCTTCAGTCATGCAGAGCTCCTTATATAGGTCTTCAGTATATATCCGTTTGAGTTCCAACGGTCTTGAACATCTTGGAAATGCACATGTCAGTCATTAATCTTTGACTGGAATAAAGTTTGTGAACAGTGTTATGTCAGGATTGACTTTGACTGGTAGCTGAGTTGGCAAGGTGTAAGGTCTGCTATCTTTGAAGGTCTGTTATCTCGACATGTGAAGATAGTAGACCTGAGATGACTTGATGTTTTCCAGTATACTTCTTGATAATCCATATTAAGTTCTTAATTATTTGTCAAAACTTTTAGATAAGAAACTAGGGTTCTAACAATATATATATATATATATATATATATATGTGTGTGTGTGTGTGTGTGTGTGTGTGTGTGTGTGTGTGAATATGAATACCGAACACGAATCCAATGTGGGATTCATTATTAATATTGATGGAACAAATACCATCTACAATTGTACTCTATCAACATTGGAAGAGAATATATTGGTATGGATATGAGTATCTACACGGATCCAATGTGGGATTCATTATATATATGAAAATGAGTATGTACAGGAATCCAACGTGGGATTCACAATATGAATAATAGTGATATATGTAGTGATTTGAGATGAGATTCTAGAATAAATTATTATTGGGAATAAATTGTGATTTATGTGTTGTTGTTGAGAGTAAGTTTTGTGTATTGGCATTGGAAGTGGTATATGTGTTTGCTTTGTTTAACAGGAAATTGGAAACGAGGAAAAGATAAGGTTGCGAAATTGGTTACATTTACTTACATGGAACCGAAATTGTGATTGTTTCTTATGTTCTCTTTATAAGAGTTAAATACATTTCATTTTATGAATTGTATTTAATTGTATATTGTATGCTTTCGAATTTATTTGGTTTGAGTTTTCTTACTGATTTATACTCACTCTTATTTGTTTCTACATTGAAACTGGAAAAGTACAGCTATAGAAAACCAAAAACACCAAGTGAGGATAGACGGGGAAAACAGTTGGGTAGTACTTGAAGGTCTTAGACCAACTTTTTTTTTTATTTTTTTTATAGAAAAGTAAGTTGATGTATAAGTTGTATAAAGCCATATGTAGGGCTTGTAGTAGTGTTGGTTTTGTGTACACCTAGATTAGTCTAAGGAGTTATCTTTAGGTGTACAAGAGTTCATTAACTCTTGTTATAATTGTGGTTGGTATTATTGTTATTAGTAACTCCTAGTTAAGTTGATGAAATTGTATAGGATGGTACAAGAGTTGTGTGACTCGTGGTTGTGATTGTATTAGATGAGAGGAAAGAATTTTTTTAGTCACCGGTTTCTGGAGTTATGATGTCATGTAGACATCATTTAAGCCCAAATAAGTTGTAAATTGAGAGCCTATTTTTCGGGGCTTGACAGTTGGTATCGATTGCTAAAAATAGTGAGTATAAAATGATGGATGAAGGAAGTAAAAACAACTGTTGTTTTCTGGGACCTCAGTTTCCGTTACAACTGCAGTTTTTTCATCAGAATTCATATATTCACAAGTAGAGAGATTCGATCCACATTGTTCTGCTTCAATGTCTCACTTGAATTCTCGCCTCCTTCAGTGACTATACCTTCAAAACGTTTTCTTGTTGAAAAGTCTTACATCTGCTACCTTTAGGGGTGGCAAAATGGGTGTTTTGGGTGTACCCATTAAAGTTAAAATATTCGCATATCCAATGGATTTTTAGCTTTAATGGGTAAACCCAAAACACCCAATTTGCTACCCCTAGCTACCTTGTTATTTAGAACCTCATGTTCCAATTCTGCAGCAGCTACATCAACGGAATCCTTCTCCTCATGTGAGATAAGTTTTGAATCCTCACTTGGATTCTCATTTCGAGAGTCAATATCATCATTGTCCATTATAAAAAAAACATCACAACAAGACAACCAAAACATGTTAGATAATGAAATTAGAAACTATCAAAAGTTCAAGTAATTTAGCAAAAGTGATCAAAAGTACCATTTTTGGTGATGGCTTCAGTGATTATCTCTTTAGAATCCGTATCTATGTCGGGGTATTCCACATTCTCTAACTTGTTATGCTCAATTCGATTATGAATATCCGATGGAATCACATCAACATCCATATTGTTGGACCCTATAAGCGCACACGACACTATAACCCTCACTAAATATTCAGTAAATATCACATAGATTGACCATTTAAATTAATTGAAATTCAAATATTGAGAAACCTACACATACTTTTCAAGACATCATTTTTAGCATCCATAGCCATTCTGGCTTCTGTTGTGCCCATATCTATATCAACACAGGATGTTGTCTTCTTTTTACCTCCAACATTACATTCCTCCAACTCATTCAGATTTTTGACGTTGTTTTTTAGGATCTCATTTCCATCACAGCTACAGTATTTTCATCAAAATCCATATCTTCAAAAGAACAAACAATTTCCATATTTTCCTGCTTCGATTTTAAATCCAATTTAACTTTTGTTTAAACTGCACATTACCTCTACTTGAAATATTTTCCCCATGGTCACTACCAGAAAAAGAATTTTTGAGACGGGTTTTGTGACAAACCCTGTGATACAGACATAATGGTGTAGGCCAAAAACTAAGATGGATTTGAAGTGTATTGACAAAATTTATTTTGATACATAGACTTAGGATGCGTTTGACGCATTAAGTACCAAGTGCTTGATGCGTAATAGAATGTAGGGTAATATGGAGGTAGGATGCAATGATTTAATTCTTTCATCCAATATGAATATGTCCAACACCCTCATAATGATTGAGAATCATTATCTTTGCTTAATGAATAAGAGCCTCATTCAACACTAGAGATCTAGCGCTAAATGTGATCAAATGCATTCTACCTCCAAATTACCTTACATTCTATTAAGCATCAAGTACTTGATGCATCAAACGCAACCTTAGTCACAAAATATTTTCACCATTCTTGGAGGGAAAATGTCCCGCTAAACAATTTATTTGTGACAGAGCAATTTGTATTTGTTACCAATATTAGTTGTCACACTAACTGTGATGGAATATTCCGATAAAGTTTCACTAACAAAAAATAGATTACTTACGACAGATCTTCGCTGTCACATCAAACGTGTAATAAACAATTGAAGTGTGATGGTATTTAGGATAGATCTTCGTTGTCACATCAATTTAGCAAGAATCTGGTGTTATTTTTAAGATTATTTGCCCGGGATCTCAAGTAAAAATTAGATTATTAGTTTTGCTTTATGCGGATAAGACAATAAAAAGTAATTAATCTTTTAGTAAAATTCATAATTGGTAATAGTACTAAAATATAACTCAATTACATCACGTAGTACTCAACATTTTGATTTTTTTAATATACTGAACAATTTAATAAAAAAAATCTTGTACAATCTATGTATGTTTTGATCTTACCTTTTTAGTTAAGTAAATGAGACGCAAAGAGTGAAAAGGAATGCACACACACTAAGTATTTTGGATTAAAGAGTGTGTAAATAGAGACTAAGGAAATAACTCACAAACACAGCAATATTCAAATTCTGCAAATAACAAACAAGCAAGTAGTAAGATGAAATGGAAAACTAGAAAATAAATTGCAAGTAAGGACACGCTATTTAGAGAGGTTCGATCGGGAAATGGTCTACGTCCTCTACCAAGATGGTTAGACTTGGATTTCTAATGGAGATCTTATATTATGAGTTTGATTATAGATTACAACTTTTGAGAATGATCAACTCAAGATCAATTATCTATGAAAGAACAAATACTAGATTGAAACTAGTGTATCTTTTCAAGAAAGATCTATGTGATCAAACTTCAAGAGCTGAGTGTGTGTTATTAGTTTCAAGGCTATTTAAATCTATGAGATTGAGAGCACAATAAAAATAAAGTGTTACAAGGCTTTTAGGATCTGGCCTAGTGATGAATGTATGAAGGTGATCTTGGATATCAGGGAAATTTAAGAACAATCTTCAAATCTTCAAACTTCTCTCTCAAAGCATGAATTCTAGCAACTTCAAATGCTTGAAGTTATGAGGTTTTTATAGTGACTTTGAGAAATGTAGCCATTGAGAATTCATGTGTTGGAGCTCATTGATTGGAGCACGTGTCCAATTATAGCCGTTAGACACAAAGTATTTGAGAGTTATTGAGGACATATGTCTTCATCTTGGGTGCTCCCAAAAATTTGATTCACCGTTGGATTTTGGCTTTGAGTTTGAATACTTAAGTCTTCATATCTTCATAAGTTCTTCAAATTTGACTAAGTGTTGGATGAGGTGCACAAAGAGTAGGCGCGCTATGTAGACAACACATAGGCGCACCAACTTGGTTGTTATTCTTTGTTGCTGGGGCGCATATAATATAGAGAGAGGCGCACCATCCTACAGAGGCGCATAAACTCAAATACTAGGTGCACCAAAGTAAGATTTGGGGCGCATATCATTCTGACACTTAGAATTTTTCTGGCATTGATCCTATTACAAAGCCTAGTCTATAAAATGGACTATCTAAAAAAAATAAAGTATACATACTTCTTACATATGGTCCTAAAGTCCATAAAATATAACTTAGGTAATGTATAAATCAAATCTAACATTATAAACATGAGATATAAGTAGGCATACCCAACAAAGGTCATTAAAGGTATGCTTCCGGGAGGCGAAAAGTTGTCAGTCATATTATCGCGTTAATGCAATGATGAAGAAACTTGGCCTATCTTACGAAATAATACACGCGTGTAAGAATGATTGTGTTCTATATTGGGGGGGGGGGAGAATGCAGACCTGAAGGTATGTCTACTTTGCAAAGAGTCTAGGTACAAAACTAATGAGAAAAACAATACAAAAACACTAAGCCCCCGTGGAAAGTATTATGTTATTTTCCAATTACTATTATGCTTCAAAGATTGTATATGTCATCAAAGATAGCAGAGCACATGAGGTGGCATAGCGACAAGCGACAGGATATTACTGGTGAAATGAAACACTCTGCCGATTGTGAAGCTTGGAAAGATTTTGACCGCAAGTACCCAGAATTTACAAAAGAAGTTCGTAATATGAGGCTTGGCTTGGAAACTGATGGTTTTAACCAATTTGGACACTCTAGTACTGCCATTCGACATGGCCAGTTTTTGTTGTGCCATATAATTGTCCACCATGGATGTGTATGAAGCAATCATATATATTTATGTTTTTGATCATATCTAGTCCTTAGAGTCCTGGGAGATACATAGATGTATACTTTCATTCGCTTATTGAAGAGTTGAAAGAATTTGTAACGTACGATGCATCCATTAAAACAAACTTTAGAATGAAGGCTACAATACTTTGGACAATAAGCGACTTGTCAGCCTATGGCATGTTGTCAGGATGGAGCACTCACGGGAAGTTGTTTTGTCGTTACTATATGGATAATGAGATGGATTTTCAACGAACGCATGGAAAGTAGCCACGCTATTTTGGATGACATCGCAGATGGTTAAAGCATAATCACAAATGGCGTAGGGATAAGGATAAGTTTAATAATAAGGTGGAGAAGAGAATGGCACTGCCTCTAAGAAGTGGAGAGGATGTTTACAATATTGTATCGGGTTTTGAGAAAATAAGATTTGGAAAATGGAAGGATTGTGATGATGAGAAATTTACTAGATTTATAATTGGACAAAAAAGCATATTCTTTTATTTACCGTATTAGAGAAAACTTTTAATCTACCATGACGTACATGCTATGGATTTAGGTGTGGATTTAGGTAAAGAGAAGTACTCCTTGCCAAAGGCCACATACACTTTGAGCAATGAGCAAATCAAACAAGTTTATGAGTGGCTTAAAATGCTAAAGGTTTCTGATGGATACGCTTCTAACATATCCTGTTGTATTAACCTAGCAGAAAATAAAATAAATGGTCTAAAAAGTCATGATTGTCATGTTCTTATGGAGAGATTTTTTCCTCTCACATTTTTTGATTTCTTGCCAAAGTGTGTATGGGAGCCACTTACTGCGCTCTCTTACTTCTTTCGTGACATTTGTTCAAAGGTGTATAAAGAAGAAGACTTAGAAAAACTTGAAAAAGGTATAATTGATACATTATGTCAACTTGAGATGATTTTCCCGCCATCTTTCTTCGATTCAATGGAGCATCTACCTATTCATTTAGCATATGAAGCAAAAGTAGGGGGGCAGTACAATATCGGTGGATGTACCCTTTTGAGAGGTAAAATCTCTCTAGTTAGTTTGTTTTACATACAAACAATTTAAATAACTTTCCTATACACAACGTGTTAACATTTTTGTTGAAGGTACATGTGTCACTTAAAGAAAAAGGTGCGTAACCAAGCTTATCCAGAAAGGTCATTTCATGAGCTAAGTATTTTATATGTTGTATATAAAGTTTTATTATGTTATTTAAAAAAAAAATATACATTTTCGGTGTTATAATTAATTTGTCTTGGATCTTCTAGTAAACATTAAGCGGAGATACTAAGACATAGTCATGTCATCTCAATGAAAGAGCTGGAAGAGTTGCATGATTTGCATTTTGTTGAATGGTTTAAGACACAAGTTAGAGAAAATAATGAAATTGACTGCTATACGAAACTAGGCTACTGGACCTTCTAAGTGCGTAAAATTCTCTGATGGATACATTGTCAATGGCTTTCTGTTCCATACTATTAATGTTGAAGCTCGAAAGACAACTGAAAATAGTGGAGTTTTAGTTAGAGGATCTTGTTATGATAAAAATGATCGTGACTACTATGGGAGATTGGTGGAAGTGGTTGAACTCGACTATGTAGGCATTGGTAATAAAGTTGTAATATTTAAGTGTGAATGGTTTGATGTTAATAAAGGAGTCCAAGTAGACAAAAAGTTTGGGATTGTGGATGTGAATACTAGATCAAGGCTAAAATCAAATAACCCTTTTGTGCTTGAAACATTGGCTACACATTATTTTTATGCAAGTTCCATATCAAAGAAACATCAAGGTTGGGCTTCAGTCATTATAGCAAAGGCAAGAAATACATATGATTTACCTGTGGATGATGATGATGAAGATCTTGATGAGTTAGAGAGATACCAGGAAGATGAGGCTCCTCATGCAGACTGTTTAATGTGAATATGATGCATACAATCCTATTCTCCGTGATAATGAAAAAGAAGGGGAAGTAGTTGGAGAAGAAACTAACAAAGATGTTGAGGGGGATGGCAATAATTATAATTGTGATGGAAATACAGACGATGTTAGTCAAGGAGAAAATTTTGATCTCGATCTTGATGTTGAAGATTTTGACGTTGGTGCTAATGTTAATGATTAGGATAAAAGAGAGATGTTCATGATTTGATGTTTAATATTCTTCCCCACTTAATTAGCATCTATGAATGAAGATTATATCTTTAAATTAAGTGAACTTTTAATATTTTGTAATGGAATATTATTTGGTTTCTCTTATATTTTATTTATGGCATAAATAGAATTGCTCTTGTATGTGTTTGTGTGTATGTGACCTTAGTCTTATCTTGCTATTTTTTTCTCAATTCTATTTTTGGAACATTGATTATGTTTTAGTATTATTTACATATCTATGTATAAATTTCCATTTTTCTAGCTGGCTTTATTTTTGCATTACTATTATTAACTTTACTATGTGTAAGGATCCCCGCCCCGCGACCATGTCAACACGTGTCCAATCCGGGATGGTTCCAAACACAATGGCACAATTTAACGGAGTCGCCACAGTTTGTTAATTCTAAACCCAACAAAATGAAAAAGGTTAGAGACAAAAGGTTCGGAGGTCAGGTTACGGCTTGGGAAGAGTTTTACGTCACCCAAGCCGCCTCGGTCAAAACCGAGTCTCCCTTGTTAATTAACAAAAGTGCATGCGTGTGTGTGTGTTTTAACGGAAAATCTCTGTTTTTGACTGTTTATCAATTTTAACTAAAAAAGAAGGTTTTATTTGCACAAGAAACAACAGAACAAGGGGAAATAAGGTCATTTTCCATCTGACCCAAACCATCCGTACGGATGGGATGATCTTCCTTAGGATTTTTACAGTTTGTTCAGAAACAGTCCAGTTCCAGGCAGAAACAGAGCATTCTGCTGAAACTGGACTTAAACAGTTCTGATTCCAGTTTTATTTCAACACAACAAACTTAAACAAAATCATTCCTATGCCTAATGATCATCAATTGAACCCCAAAACGAGTATTTAGGTGTGATCAAAGCAATCATTGGAGAAAATCACACAATGGTGATGAATATGGCAAAATGAGACAAAATGATCATTTGATGATTAAAGATGGAAACTTTATCATCAAGATAACATTTTTATACATTATTAACCTCTTAGGGACCAAATTATTGCATAAAGATTCAATCTTTATGACCCAAAATGGGATTTCAAAACTAAATCAAAATGGTAAGATGATAAACACTAAGGTTTTATCATCCCACATGATTATCATTGCCAAATCAAAACAAAATCAACATAAAGATTTGGACTTTCACCACAAGAATGGATCCTCAAGCCAAATAAAACCTTGGGACAACCTTATTTGACATAAAGATTTGATCTTTATGACCCCAAAGGGGATTTTGAAGCTACATCAATGTTTGGATGATAAAGATTGAAACTTTATCATCCAAATCACCATCCTTGCTACCAATGAACAACATAATCAACCAAAACATGTGCCTTTTTTATTAAAATAGATCATTAATTTGTTATAAGTAAGAAATTCAACAAACCATGATCATCCTTAGGTTAGAACCACTTCCACACAAAGTGTGAAGGGAACCTTGAATCATCCATGGTTTGGACCATAATGTATAACAATATATATATATATATAGTGCTTGAAGTACAAGACTTGCAATAAGATTAAGATTAAAGTGCTTGAAGGACAAGACTTGCAATGAAATTAAGTTGCTTGAATGGACAAGACTTGCAAGAATTAAGGGATGAACAACAATAATATGAACAAACAAAAGAGATAAGATGAAGAGAAGGATGGAGGAGAAGGTGGCTTCACCTATGTTTAGTTAGGCCAATCTTCCTTTCTCTTTCACTCTAAAAACACTCTCTGGAGCAATTTTAACAGAGTAACACTAACAATAATCGTTTCTCCCCCCCTCGGAATAATCAGCAAGGGGTTCAATTTATAGGCCCTGTGACCTCCCAAAGTAGCCGTACGGCTAGGGATGGTGCCTTCTGGATTTTTCCAATTTTTAATTCCAGAAAGGTCCTTGTGTTCCAAATTTATCCTAGTGAGGTCCTGGCCTATCAGTTTGTCCCTGAATGGTGCCAAGAATTCCTCTAATTTTGTCATTTCAGATTGGGGTACTTACAGAGCCCCTCAGAAACGTCGCTTTGGAGAAGCGGGGTTGTCGATACATAAAGCATCCCAATCTGATGGGAGGACGGCTAGGGCCGATTTGATTCCAATGGCTGGACCTAGAGGTATAGGATTCATATCTATCCCTTTTGTGGGGAATCAAGTCTAACGTAGTTTGGAAGAGGGGTGAGAGATTTTAAGGCTACTCAAACCTATGGGCGACCGTCGAGGTCGGGTGGAGAACTTAGCATATCAAGCCTATGGGTGACCGTTCAAGGTCGGGTGGAGAACTCGGGCATGACACTCATTCGGTCAGAGGCTAGAGATTTAGGCATGACACTCACTCGGTCAGAGGCTAGGGATTTTGGGCATGACACTCATCTGGTCAGAGGCAGGAATTTGGGCATGACACTCATCTGGTCAGAGGCAGGAATTTGGGCATGGCACTCACTTGGTCAGAGGCAGGGATTCGGGCATGGCACTCATTTGGTCAGAGGCTAAGATTTGGGCATGGCACTTATCTGGTCAGAGGCTAGGATTCGGGCATGACACTCATTCGGTCAGAGGCTAGGGTTCAGGCATGACACTCATTTGGTCAGAGGCAAGGGTTCGGGCATGACACTCATTTGGTCAGAGGCAAGGACTTTGGCGTGACGCTCATTAGGTTAGAGGCAAAGACTCAGGCGTGACACTCATTCGGTCAGAGGCAAGGCAAGGACTCGGGCATGACACTCTTTCAGTCAGAGGCAAGGCAAGGACTCGGGCATGACACTCATTCGGTCAGAGGAAAGGACTTGGGAATGACACTCATTCGGTCAAAGGCAAGGGCAAGGGCTCGGGCATGACGCTCGTTCGGTCAGAGGCAAGGCAAGGACTCGGGCATGACACTCATTCGGTCAAAGGCAAGGCAAGGACTCGGGTATGACACTCATTCGGTCAGAGGAAAGGACTTGGGTATGACACTCATTCGGTCGGAGGCAAGGGCTCAGGCATGACGCTCATTCGGTCAGTGGTAAAGACTCGGGCGTGACACTCATTCGGTCAGAGGCAAGGAATTCGGTCAACCTGACTCTATGGGAGAGGGTTGACTACAAGACTGGTTTTACATCATCTTTGACTGCCGGGACAACAATGATATGGTTGACTAATAAGGATGGTCTTACGTCACTTTAGACTGCCGGGACAACAACGGATTTGACTTTCACTTGGTCAATCCTAAAGGTTTGCTCAACACTAACTACGAGATGGTTGACTAACAAGGACGGTCTTACGTCATTTTGGACTGCCGGGACAACAACGGATTTGACTTTCACTTGGTCAATCCTAAAGTTTTGGTCAACACTAACTACGAGATGGTTGACTAACAAGGATGGTCTTACGTCATTTTGGACTGCCGAGACAACAACGGATTTGACTTTCACTCGGTCAATCCTAAAGGTTTGGTCAACACTAACTACGAGATGGTTGACTAACAAGGATGGTCTTATGTCATTTTGGACTGCCGGGACAACAACGGATTTGACTTTCACTTGGTCAATCCTAAAGGTTTGGTCAACACAAACTACAAGATGGTTGACTGACAAGGATGGTCTTACGTCATTTTGGACTGCCGGGACAACAACGGATTTGACTTTTACTTGGTCAATCCTAAAGGTTTGGTCAACACTAACTACGAGATGGTTGACTAACTGTAGATACCCCGGGGGAACCACGGCTTGGCTAGAGCGGTGAATTATCCTAGGATGTCTAACTTGTTTTAGAGTCGCCACCTATGTTTTGAGGAACATAAGAAAAACCTATTGATTGTAGCCTAAGTTTGATTACGAAAACAAAGATTCTTTGTTTTGAGGTTCGGGGGTTAGATTACGAGATGGGAAGTACCGAAACACCCATCTCGCCCAACTAAAGTTGGTCTTGCTTGATCAAAATCTACATGAATAATAACATTCTTCTTCTTCTTCTTTAAGTCATGAAAAGGGGGTTTAAAATAGAGTTTGAAATGTAGGAGATAACTCCTTAACCAACCTCAATGAGATGAGGTGATCATTAGAGTCATGTCCCAAAATGATTTGGGTGATTGCACATTTGATTAGAGTAAAAGAGAGAGAGGAGATGAAGTAGAAAAGAAAGGAAAAGATAGACTTTTACCTACAATTTGAAGAACTTCAAATATTGTTTGAAGAAATCCTTGGAGAACCTTTAGAAAGTGATTTTGGTATAGTTTTTGTAAGTTCAATCTTCGGTCCTTTGAAAATGGAGGTAAAGGGAGGTTTTTATAGGTGAAAGAGGGGTGTTTTTGGTGCCAAAACTCAGTCACCAAGAAATCCTTCCCGGGCAAAATCCTGTAAATTGAGCAAGGGAGGGAATCCTGGCCAGAAATCTGTAACTGACGCCCAGAGGCGCGCGCTTCCTGCTTTGGTGGCGGGAGGCGCGCGCTCCTGGCTCCTAGTGTCGGAGGCGCGCGACTCAGAGAAGGCAATTTTGTCAGAATGGACTAGAAAGTCAGCCCTGTCATTCAGTTTAGTCTCTGGACTTAACGAAGTCAGTCAGAAACTTAACGGAAGTGACAGAAACTAACGAGAAACACTTAAAATGGGGAGAAACACAAAATCAAATGTGCAATCGGGGTGAGCGGTCCAAGGCGGGGTGTCTACAGAGCCCCTCGGCGACGTGGACTGCAAAGCAAAACGCGTCGACGAAAGTTAAAAACACCCGCTGAGGAGATCACCAAGAAAAAGCAAAGACTCGATGAAAGCAGGAATTTGAAATTGCGAGAGATAGTGGTGCGCTCCCTGTGTGAGCGGCTTTTGTTGATAGAGGGGGTGGCATGATCCGTTAAGTGAACCTACCGGCTGAATGTTTTGAATGAGGCCGTTAGTGAACCGGTTTGATGAATCCGTTAGTGAATCCCTTGAATGAGTCCGTTGGTGAACCCTTGTTGACGAATCCGTTAGTGAATCCGTTTGATGAATCCGTTAGTGAATCCCTTGGATGAGTCCGTTGGTGAACCCTTGTTGACGAATCCGTTAGTGAATCCGTTTGATGAATCCGTTAGTGAATCCCTTGGATGAGTCCGTTGGTGAACCCTTGTTGATGAATCCGTTAGTGAATCCGTTTGATGAATCCGTTAGTGAATCCCTTGGATGAGTCCGTTGGTGAACCCTTGTTGACGAATCCGTTAGTGAATCCGTTTGATGAATCCGTTAGTGAATCCCTTGGATGAGTCCGTTGGTAAACCCTTGTTGACGAATCCGTTAGTGAATCCATTTGATGAATCCGTTAGTCAATCCCTTGGATGAGTCCGTTGGTGAACCCTTATTGACGAATCCGTTAGTGAATCCCTTGGATGAGTCCGTTGGTGACGAATCCGTTAGTGAATCCGTATGATGAATCCGTTAGTGAGTCCTTTGGATGAGTCCGTTGGTGAACCCTTGTTGACGAATCCGTTAGTGAATCCGTTTGATGAATCCGTTAGTGAATCCCTTGGATGAGTCCGTTGGTGAACCCTTGTTGACGAATCCGTTAGTGAATCCGTTTGATGAATCCGTTAGTGAATCCCTTGGATGAGTCCATTGGTGAACCCTTGTTGGCGAATCCGTTAGTGAATCCGTTGATGAGGACGTTAGTGAACCTTTGAGGATGAATCCGTTAGTGAAATCCATTGATGAAATATTGCTTTGAAGTCTCGTGCCACTTGGAGTCACACTTGACTTTTTGAATTATGGGGTGCGGGCACAGTTGACCGCGACCAGAAAAATGTTCCTGCTGGGGATGAAATGTTGAGATTGACTCTTGAGGGGGGTGTGGCACCCGTGACAGAACTTAGGGGGTTCGGAATCCGTGGGAGGACGTCCTACTTTTGAGTGGGAGTTTTTATCCTACTTTCAATTTTTTGACATGCCTTAAGGGCGGACCAGAAGAATGTGTGCCCAACTGTGTGTCCGAGGACAGGGGCTGTGCCTTGATTTAAGCTGGAGATCGCTGACAAGGCCCTTTCTTGAAGTGATTTAGACTTGGGAGGCGCGCGCTTTCCTATGTAGGCTTGGGACGCGTGCGCATTTCATACTGCTGGCGGGTGGCGCGCGCGTCTGGGAGGCGGAATTCCAGGCTTGACATTTGCTGACCAAAAGAGCCCCCAACAACTATAATATCATCTTCTGTTCGACCACTTGATTCTCACAGCTCCTTTCTGCCATTCTTAAACATCATATTATTGCTTAACTTTGCTTGTGATCGACATTTTCCATGGCTTCCAATTCTTTTGCCCTTGATGCCAAGGTTGTTAGTGAGTATGAAAAGGACTTGGGCACTTTTGTGTATTCTTTCAAGACCCATCCCAAGAAAGCTTTCATCAAAGACTTCGGGTTCCGGATTCTTTTCACTTTGCGGACGTTGAAGCTGGATTGGAATTTGTTGAGAGCTGCCGCAGCTTTCTGGGATTGTGACAGCCATACCTTCAACTTTTCGGCTAATGAAATGGTGCCGACTGTTGATGATTTCGGGGCCATCCTCGGCATGCCTTTGGCCGGTCGGATTGCTGTCCCTAAATATCACCGTGGTGCCATTGACTCTTGGGTTGAGTTACTGAATCTCCCTGTTGAGGACGTGAGGAAGATGTTGCACGGTATTGTGGTCGACATAACTGAGTTGCCGATGTTCTTCAGTTTACACTCGGAGGATCCGGTGGTTCAATCTTTCAAGAGGAATGCCATGGCCGCTTGTCTCTTTAGTGAAGTACTGTTTGTTGAACCCTTCGGGACTGCGGATGCGCATTTGGCTGAGATTATTTTGCAAGCCAAGGAGCAACAATTTAGTATAATCCCTCTTATCGTAGGGGAGACGTTGCACGGCCTTGATGAGTTACATAGGATGGGCAAGATGTGTCGGGGAAGCCCTTTGCTCTTGACCATATGGCTCCATACTTCAAGATTTATTCCCCGGATGGTAATTTGTCTCCCTTTGCTGTTCATAGGAGGAAGCTGTTGACCCGGGATTTATCTGAAGATGGTTGGAAGAATTTCTTTGCCTCTCGGGTGACCGTTGATATTGAGTGGTGTCCTTCTTCTTGGGGTCTTCATCCTTTTGTGGAGTGGACTCTTGGTTTTCAGCACGTGGTTGTACCCGGTTTGAGAGATTCTTCATTTTACCAGCCAGAGCGGGTTCTGCGGCAGTTCGGTCGCCAACAGACAATTCCTTTCCCGAGGGACGGAATGCTTCGTCCAGTTGCTTACATGGGTCCTGACTTCTCGAGTGAGCTTCAGTCGGCTTGGGGAGATGACCGCAACCGTTGGGCTTTTGCTCCTCTGCATCGGGGGAGTGTCTTCCTTCCCGAGAGCTACTTGGATTATTTATTTGGCACCCTTTACCGTGGCATCACTTGGGTTGACGTGCTTCGTTCCGAGTTGTTGGGAAAGGGTTTTGAGCCTAGCAGCACTTTGAGATATAGGGAGGCTGCTGCTGATTCGAGTAACATTCTCGCTGACCCTTTCGGTACTCCTTTGGATGACTTTTATGCTAGGAGACGTGTTGTAACACAAAAGGTTTCGGTGCGTATTAGTCCTCCTTTGTTACCCAAGAAGAAAAGGATTGAGAGACGATCGGGTGGTCCTTTGGAAGCTAAGAGAAAATTGGATTTTTCTTAGTACCCTAAGAGATTGCAATTAGACCACTTTGTTTTAGGATTTAATATTTTGATGTCTTTTGTTGCTCAATAAATCCGTTGTAATGGCTCGAATAATTCATTGAATGAATAAGAATTGCATTTTGTTATTTGAAGTGAATTGGGTATTTTTGATATGTTTTAGACCGCACCCGAAGGTTGCCTACGTTCCTCCAGTTGGGAGGCTCAGGTCTTCGTAGTTCAAACAAACAAAGACCATTTTTTTTTATTTTTTTTTTTTGTGTGCACCCTGTTTTTTGCCTAGACCGCCCTTTCGAGTTTTCAATCTAGCGGGCTTCTTTTTTTTGCACGTGCTCTAATTTTTGCCTAGGCCGCCCTTGCGGGTTTTCAACCTAGCGAGCGATTTTTTTTTTTTTTTTTTAATGGTCTTTGTTTATTAAGCGTAGAACCTCTTGAGCTTATCGAGGTTGACCTCCTTTGGCAGCTGGTCACCATCTAAATCCACGAGCCGGACTGCACCACCGCTTAGTATCTTTTTGACCACGTACGGACCGATCCATCGGGGTCCCCATTTCCCCAGGGGATTCATGGCATTAGGAGGATGTTGTCTTAAGACCAAATCTCCCACATTGATGTTTCGAGGCTTCACCTTTTTGTTGAAAGCTCTTGCCATCCTTGCTGATACGCCCTTGTGCGTTCGAGTGCTCTTAACCTTTTCTCGTCGAGTAAGGCTAGCTGTTCGTATCGACTTTGCATCCAGTTGACCTCGTTGACTTGATTCTCGAGGAGGACCCGTAGAGATGGGACTTCAAGTTCGATAGGGAGTACGGCTTCAGAACCATAGACTAATGCATAAGGAGTTTCTCCTGTTGCGGACCGTATTGATGTGCGGTAGCCCCACAATGCTAATGGTAGCTTCTCGGGCCAATCCCTTCCAGTTGAGGCCATTTTCTTGACGATGGTCTCGATGGTCTTATTTGCTGCTTCGACCGCGCCATTTGCTTGGGGACGGTAAGGAGATGACTTGTGCTTGGTGATCTTGTATTCTACCAAAAGTGCATCCATTTCTTTCTCAAAGTGAGAGCCGTTGTCGAAAATGATTTCATGAGGCACGCCGTATCGGCACATGATGTTAATTTTTACAAATTCGGCCACTTTCTTTGCGTTGAGGGTCCGATAGGCTTGTGCTTCGACCCACTTTGTGAAGTAGTCGACTGCCACTAGGACGAATGACTGCCCATTGCTCCCGGCAGGCTGAACTTTACCGATGATGTCTATCCCCCAACAAGAGAAAGGCCAAGGTGTGACCATGTTTTAAAGTTGCGAGGGTGGAGCATGTTGTAGATTAGCGTGGAATTGGCACTTAGAACACCTTTTGACTTTCTCGATACAGTCTCGTTCCATAGTGCTCCAATAGTAACCAATGCGGAGTATCTTCTTGACTAGCATAAACCCATTCATGTGGGGTCCACACTCTCCTTCGTGCACTTCACACATTATTTCTTGAGCTTCGGCCTCATTGGCGCATAAGAGATTAATACCGTCGTGGTGCCTTTTATAGACTCGGTCCCCAATCAGTACGTACCGAGAGGCTAACCTTTGCAGAGCTGCTTGAGACTTCTTATTGATATTCTCGGGATAAGTGCCATCTTTGAGGAAATTCTTGATATCCGAATACCACGGAGAGTTTGTTTGAACCTCGTTGATCTCGATACTCATGCAATATGCCGGACTGTTCCTTCGGGCAATTTTGAAAGGCTTCACCATTTTCCCTTTGGGCATTTTTGTTGGGTTTCGAAGACACATGCGCAGCGGAATATAGCAATTAAATTTTTAAGAAACTCAAAGCCATAGATCCGTTCATATGATTAAATCAAATACAACAAGATGAATAGAGGAATAACTAACCCTTGATGGCTATGAATTTTTCTCTTTGGTCTTGGTGGAGATCTTGAAGCTTTATCACGAACAAATCACGAACGTTGTAAGATGATAAAATTCACCCTCTAGTGGTATCCACACTTCGAACGAATATCAAAGGAAATTCTTCGATCTTGGTTGCTAGACCAATAATTGTAAAACACGCTTTCACAATTTAATAAAGAACTATATGGAATTTATTTGTGAATTATTTTGTTCCTCAATCAATGATATCTTAGAACAAAATAAAATCTCTCTCAAACTCTTTGAGACTCACAAAAGCACTAGTAAATATGGTCTGGCCGAATTGGGATTTTTTATACACAATTAAGACCTATTCCAAATAGGTAACTTGTGCAAAAACCTTTCCTAATCAAATTAGGAATTTTCCTGTCGGCAAGACCAGGCGCCCGCCCGGTACCACCCGAGCGCCCGCTCATTTGGGCAGAAGGTCAAGGCCTTTTCCGGCTTATTTAGGCGCCCGCCTAGTTCAACCCAAGCGCCCGCTTGGTTGACCAGGAGGCCCAGAATAATTCCAGAAATTCCCTTGAGGTCCTTCGACCCTAAATTCCAATACAGTCCTTTTATTTAAGATTCGTTCTATTGTGTGTGACCCTCTAGGATTATGCTAAGTTGGCAATGGGCTCAAACATGATCCCATAAGATATGATTAGGTTCTAGCAAACCGTCATACCTACCCAAATAGCATAACTAGATACAAGTTCGCATTCCTTTAGAATATGTCACAATCCTTTTGTCCACGATGTCATTGAACACAAGTCATGGTCAAACAGTCAACTTGTCTTGTTCAATACTTTCTCGATTCCGAATATGTTGATAATTCAAATGCTGTTGATCCAATCAATCCATTTGAGTTCGGCCGAACATTTCATCAACATCATTCCTTCGAGGGGCCCAAGCTTGACATCTCTCCGTGTAGGGACAAATCCATTTAGCTTATTATTCATCCCAACGGGAATCCGATTATGCCAATCATACCCTTTATAACTACCTTGTTAAGGTAGCGTTTGAATATGTCAAACACAATGTTCATCAAGTGGAAGACTATAATAACTTCATGTCTAAGGATTCAAATGACATAACTAATATGAGATATATGTACGACATAGACCATGACATAAATCTCATACAGCGGGTCATGTCCAGTACCTTGTTCCAAACAAGTACCCATAAATCTAACATGATCATCCCATGATCATTTAGCCTTTATACTAGTGCTTAACAAGTACTAGGGACGGGGATTATTATAAGTAAACATGAACAACAATAATAATCAAAACATCTCTTTATTGATATGAAATAAATGATAACAATTACAACGTCTATTAAACGTGCCTAGGGCACCACTACCAACAATCTCCCACTTGCCCTAGGTCCAATCTCCCATGTATCTAATACCCATGGACCTAACATGACCATCATGTTTAGCTTGTGGAAGTCCCTTTATTAGCGGGTCCGCAACATTGTCATCAGTAGGTACTCTGCATATATTTACGTCTCCCCTATCAACGATCTCTCGAATGATATGAAAACGCCTAAGTATGTGTTTGGATTTTTGATGTGCTCTTGGTTCCTTTGCTTGAGCAATAGCACCATTATTATCGCAATAAAGGTCTATTGGATTAGCAATACTAGGAACCACTTCAAGTTCAGTTATGAACTTCTTAATCCAAACAGCTTCCTTTGCAGCATCCGATGCAGCAATATACTCAGCTTCTGTTGTAGAATCAGCGGTTGTACTTTGCTTGGAACTCTTCCAGCTTACAGCTCCACCATTTAACATAAACACAAAACCCGATTGCGATCGGCTATCATCTTTGTCGGTTTGGAAGCTTGCATCCGTGTAAGCATTTACAACGAGATCATCTTCCATTCCTCCATAGACCAAAAAGGAGTCTTTAGTTCTTCTCAAGTACTTAAGAATCGCTTTTACAGCTATCCAGTGATTTTCGCCAGGGTCGGATTGGTATCTACTTGTCATGCTGAAAGCATAAGATACATCCGGCCTAGTACAAATCATGGCATACATGATGGACCCAATTGCCGAAGCATATGGAACATCATTCATTTTCTCACGCTTATCGTTTGTCTTAGGACATTGAGTCTCCATGTAGCACGGGCAAGGTCCCTCTCTTAGAATTTTCCATATGGAATCTTCTAATGACCTTGTCAATGTATGTACTTTGGCTTAAACCAAGTAGTCTCCTTGATCTATCTCTATAGATCTTAATGCCAAGAATATTTGCGGCTTCACCCATATCTTTCATTGCAAAACACTTTCCTAACCAACTCTTCACAGACTGAAGTGTAGGAATGTCGTTTCCAATGAGCAATATGTCATCCACGTATAAAACAAGGAATAGCACTATGCTCCCACTAATCTTCTTGTATACACAAGGCTCATCTTCGTTCTTGATGAAACCAAACTCTTTGACCGATTCATCAAAACGGAGATTCCAACTCCTAGAAGCTTGCTTCAATCCATAGATGGATCTCTGCAATTTGCATACCTTAGAATCTTGATCATTGCTACGGGTGAAAAGGTCTCATCATAGTCAATACCATGAACTTGCATATAACCCTTCGCTATAAGCCTAGCTTTGTAAGTATTCACCTTCCCATCCATGTCAGTCTTCTTCTTGAAGACCCATTTGCATCCTATGGTTTTTACACCTTCGGGCGCATCAATCAAATTCCAAACTTGATTGTCTTGCATGGATTGCAATTCGGATTCCATGGCTCCAAGCCACTTGTCCGAATCAGGAGAAGACATCGCCTCTTGGTAGGTTGACGGTTCATCATTCTCAATGATTTCTACCTCATTACTATCCGTTACGAGAAATCCATATCTCTCGGGCTCGGATCGTAACCTACTAGATCTGCGAGTTGCTTGTGTATTTTGAACAGGTTCCACAACTCCTTGTGGTTCTTGTTCTTGTTCCACTATTGGTTTAATGTTATTTTCTGGGTCTCGAATTTCTTCAAGATTTATTTTACTCCCACTGATTTCTTTGGAGAGAAACTCTTTCTCTAGAAAGACACCAGTTCGGGCAACAAACACTTTGTTGTCCTCACGGTTGTAAAAGTAATATCCTCTAGTTTCCTTAGGATATCCCACGAAAATACATTTATCAGATTTGTGTGCAAGTTTGTCTGAGATAAGTCTTTTGACAAAAGCTTCGCAACCCCAAATCTTCATGAAAGACAGACAAGGCTTCTTTCCGCTCCAAATCTCATATGGAGTCTTTTGAACCGATTTAGTTGGAACACGATTTAGTGTGAAAGCAGCGGTTTCTAGGGCGTAACCCCAAAAGGATATTGGAAGATCAACTTGACTCATCATTGATCGAACCATGTCTAACAAGGTCCAATTCCTCCTCTCGGACACACCATTTCATTGTGGTGTTCCGGGTGGAGTCAATTGTGAAACTATTCCACAATTCTTTAGATGATCATCAAATTCTTGACTCAAGTATTCTCCACCACGATCTGATCGAAGTGCCTTAATACTTTTACCAAGTTGCTTTTCTACTTCATTTTGAAATATTCTAAATATCTCAAATGCTTCACTTTTATGTTTCATTAGGTAAACATACCCAAATCTACTATAATCATCAGTGAAGGTTATGAAGTATTGAAATCCTCCCCTAGCATTGCTACTTAATGGTCCGCATACATCGGAATGTATCAACCCCAATAAGTCGCTTGCCCTTTCACCTAGCTTGGTAAAAGGTGTCTTAGTCATTTTTCCAAGAAGACACGACTCACAAGTGTCATATGACTCGAGGTCACATGAACCTAAAAGTCCGTCCCCATGGAGCTTTGAGATACGCTTCTCATTAATATGACCAAGACGGCAATGCCACAAATAAGTATGATTTACATCATTAGGTTTAGATTTCTTATTTACATGATAGACATTGTCATTATTTTCATTCTTGACATCCAAGATATAGAGGCCATTAAATGAATTAGCAATACCATAAAGCACATCATTTAAATAAATAGAAAATTTCTTATTCTCAATAAGAAACTTAAAACCTTCATTATCCAAACAAAAAATTGAAATAATATTTCTGCTTAAATCCGAAACATAATAACAATTGTTCAAAACAAGAATTAATCCAGAAGGTAAAGTGACTTCATAAGTCCCTACGGCTAATGCAGCAACTCTTGCTCCATTCCCCACGCGTAGATCTACTTCACCTTCTTTAAGCAGTCTCCTATTCTTTAGTCCCTGCACATTTAGACAAATGTGAGAACCACATCTGGTATCCAATACCCAAGAATCAGTGGTAGAAAGGAGAATATCTATCATATAGATACCCAAAGTCGACGCAGCCTTGCTGCTCTTCTTCTTCTTTTGCTCTTCCAAGAAAGCCTTGCAATTACGTTTCCAATGACCAATTTCTTGACAATGGAAACAGATTGCATCCTTTTGTGAATCAGGTTTTGCCTCAGAAGCCTTGGCAACCTTTGCCTTGCTTATTTTGGGTTTGACAACTTTCTTACCCTTTCCTTTGGCACTAGCCTTCTTCCCATCATGAACCAAGAGCACGGGAGAACCTTTCTCCACAATTTCCATCTCTGCAGTTTTGAGCCTCCCATGCAACTCAGAGAGATTCTTATCCATTCCATGCATGTTATAATTCATCACAAACTTATTATAACTTTTAGGCAATGAATTAAGAATGAGATCCGTGGCTAGTTCCAATGGGATTGGATAGCCAAGCTTCTCAAGGTGCTCTACATAACCTTTCATTTTAAGAAAGTGAGGACTCACTTGTTGCCCTTCATTCATTTTACAAGTAGTGAATGCAACAATGGTCTTGTACCTCTCTTGCCTAGCTTGCTCTTGAAACATGGTTCTCAACTCCACGCCTATCTCATAGGCTTCCAAATGTTCCAAACTTTGTCGGAGTTTTGAGCACATAGCAGCAAGCATGAGACAACTTACATCTCTAGAATCATTACGATGTTTCTTGTAATTGTCTCTTTCTACCCTAGGGGCAGTAGGCGGTGGTTCAGCGGGGAGAAGCCCATCGAGAATGTACAACTTATCTTCTTGCCTAAGAATGATTCTTATGCTACGGATCCAATCCATAAAGTTTGTACCATTCTCTTCGAGCTTATCCTTCTCAAGGATCGATCGCAACGACATTGATTGAGTGTTATTAGTCATTATCTACAAATATGCAAAATTTCCAAAATTTAATAAGTACCGGTTTTTCATTAAAGAGATAAATAATGTATTTTTCAAACAAAATACTCCCACTAAATTATATAACCTCCATATACATCCAATGTATAATATAATTTAATCGGGCTAAGATCCAACTTTAATTTAACTTTTGAGTCCACGGAGGCGGACCGCTCAAAAACTAAATTAATTAGGTAGACAATCATGTCAATCATATCCCATATGATTCTTAGATCATTTTTATGAGATTCTTTGAGAAATCCGATTTCAAAAAGCATGTTTAATCTCATCTTTTGCCTAGGCCCAAAACTGTTTTGACGCCTAATTAAGTCCGACCATTTTAAACGCATAGGAACCATTCAATTTAACGCACCTTGCGGAGGCAAGCCCACATTAAATTAATGAACCTCATCTTGCTCATATATGAATAAAATCAATGCACTTCGCGGAGGCGAACCCACATCAAAATCACCCATATATAAATAAGTGTTTTAATCTCTATTAATTTAAGCATGATATTTATGTGTCATTAGTTTCTCTATAATTATGAGGATGAGACTATTTCAACTTTGGTTATTATCTCCAAATCAAGACAACAAGAAGTGCGGTCGAACTAAGCCATTAGGCAACCACAATCCCGCACTAATTCAAGAAACCAAGAAAGTAGTCCAAGTGGCCGAAACTAAGCAATAGATGGTCTCGATGAACGTAGGCCAATTGCATTCACAATTCCACATGGATCTCCAATCATTGAATCAAGAACTTTGTTTCTCAATTTTAGCAATTATGAACTCTTCATAATTCTAACTTCATTTAATCTTTGAAACTTTGATTGCGATCAATTTTGGGAAACACAATCTCGATGAACGCAGATTAGCCATCCAAAACTTGAACCAATCTAGGAATCACAAGACTAAAACAAATAGGAAATTCAAACCCCAAAATCCACACACAAACCAACTACCCAAAACCCATTCCAGATCAGCAAGCCTGGATTGGTTCTGTTACTGGTTTTGTTGAATTTATCGAAAATTCTATATTCAGATTTTATCCAAAATCAGAACATATTCTGCCGAGCGAGCGCCCGCCTGGTTATGACTAAGCGCCCGCCTGAATGGTCAGAATGGTGTAGAATTTTAAAGTTCGAAAATTTTGTCTCAAAATTATTTTTCCCCCCGATTATTAAAACTTTGATCTAATCAAAAATCAATAATCGATATAATTCATAATCCACCATAATTTTTATTGCGATTGAATCGTGCGATTAAAGTTGCAAAACAATAAACCACATAAAATCACAAAACACATAACATCATATAATCCAATATTCATATCATGCTTGGTACATAAACAATTTATATACACATAACATGATCCAAGTATTGAATTAATCAACATGAACGGGGCTCTGATACCACTGTTGGGTTTCGAAGACACATGCGCAGCGGAATATAGCAATTAAATTTTTAAGAAACCCAAAGCCATAGATCCGTTCATATGATTAAATCAAATACAACAAGATAAATAGAGGAATAACTAACCCTTGATGGCTATGAATTTTTCTCTTTGGTCTTGGTGCAGATCTTGAAGCTTTATCACGAACAAATCACGAACTTTGTAAGATGATAAAATTCACCCTCTAGCGGTATCCACACTTCGAACGAATATCAAAGGAACTTCTTCGATCTTGGTTGCTAGACCAATAATTGTAAAACACGCTTTCACAATTTAATAAAGAACTATATGGAATTTATTTGTGAATTATTTTGTTCCTCAATCAATTATATCATAGAACAAAATAAAATCTCTCTCAAACTCTTTGAGACTCACAAAAGCACTAGTAAATATGGTCTGGCCGAATTGGGGTTTTTTATACACAATTAAGACCTATTCCAAATAGGTAACTTGTGCAAAAAACCTTTCCTAATCAAATTAGGAATTTTCCTGTCGGCAAGACCAGGCGCCCGCCCGGTACCACCTGAGCGCCCGCTCATTTGGGCAGAAGGTTAAGGCCTTTTCCGGCTAATTCAGGCACCCGCCTGGTTCAACCCAAGCGCCCGCTTGGTTGACCAGGAGGCCCAGAATAATTCCAGAAATTCCCTTGAGGTCCTTCGACCCTAAATTCCAATACAGTCCTTTTATTTAAGATTCGTTATATTGTGTGTGACCCTCTAGGATTATACTAAGTTGGCAATGGGCTCAAACATGATCCCATAAGATATGATTAGGTTCTAGCAAACCGTCATACCTACCCAAATAGCATAACTAGATACAAGTTCGCATTCCTTTAGAATATGTCACAATCCCTTTGTCCACGATGTCATTGAACACAAGTCATGGTCAAACAGTCAACTTGTCTTGTTCAATACTTTCTCAATTCCGAATATGTTGATAATTCAAATGCTGTTGATCCAATCAATCCATTTGAGTCCGGCCGAACATTTCATCAACATCATTCCTTCGAGGGGCCCAAGCTTGACATCTCTCCGTGGAGGGACAAATCCATTTAGCTTATTATTCATCCTAACGGGAATCCGATTATGCCAATCATACCCTTTATAACTACCGTGTTAAGGTAGCGTTTGAATATGTCAAACACAATGTTCATCAAGTGGAAGACTATAATAACTTCATGTCTAAGGATTCAAATGACATAACTAATATGAGATATATGTACGACATAGACCATGACATAAATCTCATACAGCGGGTCATGTCCAGTACCTTGTTCCAAACAAGTACCCATAAATCTAACATGATCATCCCATGATCATTTAGCCTTTATACTAGTGCTTAACAAGTACTAGGGACGGGGATTATTATAAGTAAACATGAACAACAATAATAATCAAAATATTTCTTTATTGATATGATATAAATGATAACAATTACAACGTTTATTAAATGTGTCTAGGGCACCACTACCAACAATTTTGACTAATGAAGCTATGGTGGCCAGTGCATCGGCGAAGCGATTTTTATCCCTTGGCAGGTAGTTGAAAGTGATCTCTTGGAATTGTTCAACCAGTTCTTCAAGGTGCTGACCATACTGTTGGAGAGTCGGGTCTTGGGTTCGCCATTTACCCGATTGCTGATTGATAAGGAGCAAAGAGTCGCTGAATACTTCTAGTTCTGTGATGTTTCTGTCGAGAGATGCTTCGAGCCCTGCTATACATGCTTTGTACTCGGCAATATTGTTGGTAGCTTCGAATTCCAGGCGGATGGCAATGGGAGTGTAGATGTCTTTTGGATCGACAAGCAATACTCCTATACCAAAACCATGTTAATTGGCGGCGCCATCGAAAAAAAGTTGCCACTTAATTTCCTCGGTTGCAGTACAAATTAAATGCTCGTCAGGGAACTGTACATCTTCCCCCTTCACTTCGTCACACGGGAATTCGGCAAGCTGGTCACTAAACACTTTCCCCCTGATGGATTTTAGTGTGACGTAAGTGATATCATAGCCGGCGAGCATGAAGTACCATTTGGCTATTCTTGTTGACATGAAAGGCTTCTCGAAGATGTAGTGGAGCGGGTCCACCTTTGCTACTAGCTTGATCGGAAAAGCTTCCATATAGTGTTTGAGCTTTTGAGTGACCCAGACCAATGCTGTACATGACTTCTCTAAGACAGAGTAGTTCTTTTCGCCCCCTTGGAATCGGCGACTGACAAAATAAATGGCGTTCTCCTTTGTGGACTCCCGTTGCTCTTGTGCTAACATAGCCCCTAGGGCTTCATCATTGACAGTGAGATAGAGCAACAGAGGTTTCTCCTTGTGCGGCGGAACTAGAACAGGAGGGCACGTCAAGTAATGCTTCACTTGATCGAAGGCTTCTTGGCACGCGTCGGTCCATTCTAGAGCCACATTCTTCTTGAGTAGCTTTAAGATTGGCTCGCACATGGAAGTGAGTTGGTGCACAAACCGACTGATGTATTGTAGTCTGCCCATGAAACCTTTAATCTCTTTCTGCGTCTTTGGAGGAGGCATATCAATGATTGCCTTGATTTTGGAGGGGTCTACTTCAATTCCCCTTTCAGTGACCATATAACCAAGAACTTTGCCTTGGATAACCCCGAACGTGCACTTTGCAGGGTTGAGCCTCATCTTGTGTTGACGAAGCCTTTCGAAGAACTTGCGGAGATCTATTAAATGTTGACCATCGGTCCCTTTGGAGTGAATGATCATGTCGTCCACATAGACCTCGATTTCTTTCTGGATCATATCGTGGAACAAGTCTGTCACGGCTTTTTGGTAGGAAGCCCCAGCATTTCTTAACCCAAATGGCATGACTGTGTAGCAAAAGGTACCCCACGGTGTTATGAAGGCTGTCTTATGTTGATCTTCCTCAGCCATGAGAATCTGATTGTACCCAGCGAACCCATCCAGGAATGAGCGATCCTCGTAGGCAGCAGTGGAGTCGACTAGCATGTCGATATTAGGGAGTGGAAAATCATCCTTTGGGGAAGCTTTGTTTAAATCCCGAAAGTCTACACAAACTCGAACCTTGCCGTTTGCCTTCCTGACTGTCACAATGTTGGCTAACCATATCGGATACTCGATAAACTTGATGAAACCCACACTGAGGAGCTTCTCAATCTCTTCTTTGACCTGCAGAGACCATTCTGGCTTGATCTTTCTGAGCTTCTGCTTTACTGGCCTGGCATCTTCTCTGATCGGAATCCTGTGTTCCGCTACCTTTCTGTCCAAACCCGGCATGTCTTTGTATGACCATGCGAACACATCCACGAACTCCCGTAGTAGTGCAGTCAATCTGTCTTTGTCGTCCCCCTTGAAGAAGCTTCCAATCTTAGTTTCTTTTGGCTCTTGTTCGGTACCCAGATTAAAAACATGCAATTCTTCATCAGCCTTTGGACCATTCTCACCACGACTACGGACTTGTTGAGCAAGTTCATTTAAGTATGTTGTGTTTTCGTGGTCTATTTCATCATAATTTGAATCGTTATTAACTTGTTCGTTAAGTTCATTATTAGTTAATTCATCATTTATGATGTTTGCAATCTCAGGGTACTCAGAAATATCAAATTTTTCATTAGCAAAGAAAGGAAACACACGCTCGGCTATGGCCTCCAAATCCTCTTGGGTGAGGGTATTAGAGACACTCTCGGACTCGAAAGTAAGTGTGAGCCTCTCTTCCTTCGTTGCTGTGCGGGGTATGCAACCCATTTCTCGGACTAAGAATTCTTCGGATACCACGGGCCCTTTCGTTGAATACCAATTGTTGATCGGCTCGGAGCTTGGCGGGTGTGAATACCCCTTTCCGATGAAGCGACGCATGGGAAGTATCTTGTGATTATTTTTATTTACAAAGGGAATATTCTTAACGACATTAAAATTATGAGAGTCGCCACGCCGTTTTAATTAAAGCCAAAACATTGAAAAAAGCATTTTTAGTGGGTTCGGGGGTCAAATTACAACAAGAGAAGAATATTGAACGTTATCACTCCTATTGCCCGAATTGATCGGTCTTTCTATCATGATGAATGTGTTAGTAGTGTGTTAGTGATTTAGACCGGATCCGAAGATTGCCTACGTTCCTCTCAATGTGAGAAGCTCAGGTCAGCGTAGTTCGCAGAGAATTAGAATAGACAGAAGAATCGGGATCATGCATAATGAGGGGGGGGGGGAATTACCTAAAGATTAGGGTTTAGAAGTAGTTCCTAGATCATCCTCAGGTTGATGAACCCTCGATCATCATCGGCTATGAAATAACATGTAATTATGAAGATCGCAACCCTAAATATAGCATAAATAAGGCTTTAATCTATGAACACGAAGAACATGCGAAGAACATATTATGAACATATGAATGAACATGCAAAGCATATGAAGAAACTATGAATAAACATGTACGAACATGAATATAAAAGATCTACATTAAAAATAATGCAAGAACATGAAGAAAAGGTTAGAAAACTTACCTACGTTGGCAAGAAATAAACCTTGGATCTTCTTGAGTGTTTGAATGCTTAATTAGGGAGAAAATTGTGTTTAAGAACTCCAAAATTCGGACTTAGAGCTCTTAAAATCGCCCCCCTAAACCAATGGAATGGAATGGTTTATATAGTAAACTGATGGGAGGATCTGATGGTCAGGATCATCCGGAGCAAGGTTGGCCGCGTGGCCATGGTTGAAGCCGGTGACAATAGTGGCCGCGTGGCCAAGATCAACGCGGAGCAAGGTTGACCGCGTGGCCAAGGTTGCAGGCTGGCTTGATTCTTAAGCTAGGGTTTTTGCATGGTTTTAAGGAAACCATTTACTACCTAATTTGATAGATTTTGTCATAAATGAGATATTTCGGGAATCCGGGACAAGTCTTTGTAAGGTTTCTAATTCCTATAAAGTCCTTGTATTTTTGGGAAAGTCCTAATAAACTCATTTTCAGGTCGGTTACTAACAGTAGCCCCTCGGCGACGCTTCTTGCAAGGCAATGTGGGGTCGACGATAAAAGAAGGATCCGTCTGAAACATGAGTTCCAAAAATAGATGAAAGGTAAGGGAACGGCTGAACCTTGACAGGCGACCTACGTATCCGTAGTTCAAATCTGATGGGGAAATTGGGAAGGACTGTCCTCTAATGGGGGCAACGTCTTCTGCTGGGGAAAATGCACCTGCTGGGGACAATAGATGACCATGTCGGTCGGGTGGCTGAACCTTTTCAGGTTTCCTACGTATCCTCCGAGGAATCAAGCCGGTCGTAGTTCAGAGCTATTGAGGAAAGACGAGACATCGAACTTTTGCTGCGGATAATAAACCTACGGATACTATCTTATATGAAGAACGAACATTCGTAAGCAATGAAGTTATTTGGGAAAATTAAAGACTACGTTGTCTAAATAATCCCAAGATGGAATGGTAAACGTAATCAGGATCGCCAGGGTTCCTGCCGATTGCGCTAAAGTAATAGACATTGGATCTTTCGCGAACAGAAACGCCGAGGCTTCTGCCAACCACGATCGATCAAGGATACGTATGTCATAGAGGTGCCGAAGTCTTTATGATCTCGCTAACAGAAATGCCGAGGCTTCTGCCAATTACGATTGATCTAGGATGGTATGTCATAGAGGCGCCGAAGTCTCTACGATCATGCAAATCCTAATAATAGATGCCGGATCTCTCGCAAACAGAAACGCCGAGGCTTCTGCCAACCACAATCGATCAAGGATACGTATGTCATAGAGGCGCCGAAGTCTCTATGATCTCGCTAACAGAAACGCCTAGGCTTCTGCCAATTACGATTGATCTAGGATGGTATGTCATAGAGGCGCCAAAGTCTCTACAACCATACGAATCCTAAAATAGATGCTGGATCGCTCGCAAATAGAAACGCCGAGGCTTCTGCCAATTACGATTGATCTAGGATGGTATGTCATAGACGCGCCGAAGTCTCTACAACCATACGAATCCTAAGCAAATATTCGGTGAAGAATGGAAATTTTAAGGGGCTTTCCGCACCCAAAGGTAACGAATATCAGTCAAAATTGTGCTAAGGGCATTTAAAATGAATTAAAGGGAAAAGTCAGGGACAAAAGTGGAATTTTATCTGAAGGGACAAGGTTGGCCGCGTGTCCAAACACACTAAATTGCAATAGTGGCCGCGTGGCCAAGACCGCTGAGTGGTCAGATCTCTTTTACGCGGATCGCTGATCTGACGGCTGGGGTTGCAAGGGCAAAAGTGGCCGCGTGGCCAAGGATGCCGACGGGCTGACTCCTTGGTCACATCACCAGACACCTTCCCTCTTCTTCTTCTTTTCTTTTTTCTTCTTCTCCCTTCCTCCATTGTTAACGAGTTAGAGAGAGAAAATTGGGTTTTTAGAGAGAGAAAGTTTGGATTTTGATAATCTTGGAGACTTCATTTCACATACTTCTCGAAGCTATGGCAGATTGGATCAATGAGGCGTTATTTAGGGATTTCCCGGGCCAAGGTGGGTATATGATTCCACAAGGAGAGGGGTACAGTTATGCTCAGGGCGCAGGAAATGTCGGGGTTGATCCAGGAGCGGGCTTTCAAGCGGCGCCCTTGATTCCACGGGGCGGTTTGAGACCACGAGCCGCGACTCGGAATTATCGCGATAATCTGCTGCGGTCTACGTTCGACCAAGATTACGATTTTTACATCGACTCTGAGCGTCATTGGTCGATGGGGCTTCCGGAGACGCGAGAGGTAAATTTCAAATTTTCATTCCTCTCCTTCTCGCACATTTGTATGTTTTATGCACATATTATGAAATGCTAGAATAATGGAATGCTAGAATTTAAATTGCTAGAATTATAAATTGCTAGAATGGTAACATACCTGTGCTGTGTTTACCTGCAGAGGATCAAGGCTCGTGGGTCCACAGTGACTGTGGGCAAACTGTGGGCGTCCCTGCCGGAGGGACCGGGCGGTTTGCGTGCTCGGATAGAGTTGTGCCGGGAGTTCTGGTGGGATACCACCCATACCTTCCACTTCAGTTGGGGAGAGATTACCATCACGCCGACGGATTTCGCGGCCATCACAGGGTTGAGGTTTACTGGTACCCCTTTGCCTTTTGATGAGAGCTTGGCGGATCGGCGGGACTATAGACAGGCTCTGCTGGGAGTTGACACCGACCTGGGAGGAGGTGTCAAGGGTTATGGAGTGGAGGCCGGGAAGGTAAATCGCTTGGTGGAGGTGGCTATTGAGGCCTTTAGTAGGGGGGAATATGATTTGGATTGCTTGGTCCGGCTGTTCTTATGGTACAGCTTTTCAGAGATTTTGTTTCCCAGTGGGGCTACTGTCTGCCGGTACTCACTGCTAGGGGTTCTTGTGGACTTGGACTTAGTCGGTGGGATTTCTTGGGGTGGAGCTGGTTTGGCTGAGATTTACCGGGCTTTGGACCATTGCTCAAGGGCTAGCTCATCGACCTTTGACGGGTTCCAGTTCGCCTTTGAGGTACGCTCTTGACTACCCTTCTTTTCACTTGTTGAGATTTCTGCTCCACGCTTTGGTCTGAAATGTCTCTCTCATTATATGCACAGGCTTGGGTGTACGAGGTCTTCGGTGTCGCCCCTTTTCAGTTGGTGATGAGTGCTAACAAGGTTGTTCCCATCATGTCGTACTGGTGCAAGGGCAACAGGGCTCCTCCCCGCCGAAACCGGGATAGGAAGACGGTGGATGCTGCTGATCTGAGGAGGGTGTTCGCGATGTCTGAGACAGTGGATGCTTCTAGGGTTCTTCTTGTGGGTCTCACCGGGGAGGCCATGTATCTTGGAGAGAGGGTGGTTCGTCAGCACAGGGCTGGTGCGTTACCGTGGGCTCCTTATGACCCTCCTCGGGATATGCTCCGTCCTGCGAGGTTGGCGAATTTCTTGGCTCCTACTTCGGCAGAGCATTACAAAGGGAGTGATGACTATGCCGGCTACGTGCAGACACGACTGATCAGCCCTCAGGTTCGGGCTAGGATGTTATCGGGAGATGGATCGAGCTCGGCCCGTTATGTAGGTAGGAGTAGACCTTTGGTTGATATGCCCCTTCGCTCGAGTAGCGTGAGAGTGATGAGGGGCGGTCGGGAGGTGGAGCTTAGCTTGGAGCCGACTGATGCAGATCTTGTTGAGGAGACATTCATTCCTCCGCCCGACGCTGGGGTACAGCTTTGTGCTTTGTATTAGCCATGTTTGCACACACCTATTTCTTTCTGCATTGTAATCATTTTCTTTGGCTTCCCTTTCAGGTGACTCGGGAGGCATATATCCGTTCAGCTCGGCGGGAGAACGTATTGATGCGCTTACTGAGGGAGGCGTACCATTCATGTACTTGTCAGAGGGACGACGTTGCGTCACCCCAGCGTCGTGAGCGGTCTCCGAACGGTGCGGGATCTTCTCACATTGGTGGTCGAGCGGTCTGGGGACGGAGTTCGGGTGCCGGTAGCTCTCGGGCTTTAGCGCGGCGTGGAGACACCACGGAGGAAGATTCTGATTAGGCGGGGTCCATCTTTATTTCCTACACTGTTAGCTAGTAGAGAGCAGAGGGATATGTATGTATAGAACCAATGTATAAAATGCATGTATGTATATCATGTTTCTAAAATGCAAATTTATTGTAGGAGCCTACTTGTGCAAACTAGTTATTTTACAAATGTTCCTAATTTTATACAATGCATGAGCCACGGAAGGGGGCAGGTACGTAGTTGCATGGATCCGTCACGGAGTGGGAAGAAACAAACTGGATTTCTGCATGGAGCGATGTTGGCCGCATGGCCATGGCGAGGCCCAGAGCAATGTTGGCCGCCTGGCCATGGCAAGATCCGGAGCAATGTTGGCCGCGTGGCCTAGGACGAAGTTGGCCGCCTGGCCAAGGACAATATCCTGCGCCGCCTCCGGTTTTCTTTTTCCTGGCAAGAATCGGGAGTCGTGTAGTATTTAATGGGAGTTTGTGTCCTTTTCAACTTCGTACCAGCAGCTCTTTTGATCAATTTTGAGTTCCAATCATCAACTTGCTCATCTTTTGTCATGGATCACAATGCAAGGCTTTCTAGACTTGAAAAAGGAGCTTTCATAACATCTTTGGAGAAGTGGGTTGCCAAGATATCCGGTCCTTGTCGTAGGAAATTTGAGAAGCGCTATGGGATTAAGTGTCTTTGGTCATTCTTGCACATGAACTCCAACAATAACCTCTTGCAAGCTTGCGGGAAGTTTTGGAATGACACTCTTCATGTTTTCAACTTTTCTTTTAATGAGATGGTACCCACTTATGAAGACATTAAGGCGCTTTGCGGTTGTGAAGGGAAGGGTACACTTGCGTTGCCCTTTGATCTTATTTCTTTGCATGACAAGTTGATAACCTTTGGTGTGCCTGCGGATGACATTGGCAAGTATGCCAGGGGTGGCTACATCGACCTTTCTTGGATGCCAAGGCACTTCATGCATGCGGATGTGACCTCGGACCGTTCTTTGGACCATCTTGCCTTGTGCTTATTTGCTTCCATTCTTTTCCCTTCCGAAGTCGGATGTGCTAGTGCGGGATGTTTGACTATGGTGAATGCGGCTCTTTCGGGACATGACATTGTACCGGCCATCCTTGGGGAGATCATTTGTGGGATTCCTCATCTTGGGGTTTATGGCGGGATGCCGTGCGGCAGTGATAGACTTTTGACCATGTGGTTGCAAGAAAGGCTCCGAGTAAACAAGCCAGCGGTTTCTTCGGCGGTGTCTCCATGGATGCATCGTATTAGAGGTATGGAGGAGAGGTTCGAGGGAATGACTCTCAAGGGTTGGGAGAGGTACTTGGTGGAGATGGTGACCGATGACATCAAGTGGGTGGTGCCCCATTGGCACATTAATTCCGTGAAGGAGAAGCAAGTGGGACTGTACATGATTAAAGTTCCGTCATTTTCTAGGACCACTTTCTACTACCCCGCTAGATTACTCCGTCAGTACGGTCTAGTGCAAACCATCCCCGAGGGTTGGGATGAGGAGAGGACCCGTTTTCCTTTTGGCATACTTCATTTGGACGATAGCGCTTCGGTTCTCTTTTCTCAAATGTGGGGCGAGGCCGGTTTTTGCCATAGGACTCTCATCACACGCTCCAACAACACCTACCTATCACGAGAGTATTTGGATTGGTTTATGGAGAGACTTGGGCAAACGGAGCAGACTCTAGAGACCCTAAGGGGCACTATTTTGGCATCCTGTGCTCCTAGTTGTTCATTGAGGATGAAGGAGGCGATGGCTTATGAGAGAAAGAGGAGTCAGAGCATGGCTAATGGAGATGGAGCGGGGACTTCAAGGAAGAGAAAGGATGGAGAAACTCCTAGTGTCAAAGCAAAAGGGGTTAGTGAATTTGAGAGGAGGTTTTGTGAGAACCCTAACAAGAAGAAGGTTCGCCGTGGTCAAAGCAAGAAGAAAGGGACCGAAAGAACGAGTGGCACTAAAGAGTAGTTCCGGGGATCCTTCCATAGTCGTTGCAAACACATTGATTTAATTTAGTTTACTTTTGTTTTAGTTTCAATTTCAGAATAGGTTATTCATTCAAAAAGTATGTCAAGCTTAGACTCATCAAATAAGTGTTAACATGCGATGACTATGGAAATAAAAGTTTTTGCTTTCAGAAAAATACAACTTCTATCTTTATTGCTTTGACAAGATTTGGATGTTTATTTTTTTTTTTAGACCGCACCTTTTGAAAGGCTGCCTACGTTCCCCTTTTACAAATAGGACTAAGGGGCTCAGGTCACCGTAGTTCACTCCAGTCGGACTAGAATGATTTTAGAGAAAGGGAAGATAGAAGGGGGAATGCTCTAACTTTTGCCTAGACCGCCCTTGCGGGTTTTCAGTCTAGCGAGCTTTGTACGCACCCTTATTTTGCATAGACCGCCCTTTACGGGTTTTCAGTCTATCGGGCTTCTTTTTGCGTAGTAGACATTTTTTATTTTATTTTATTTTATTTTATTTTTGAGAGGGGGGTTGTGCTAGTCGTAGTAGCATCTGAGCTTGCTGAGGTTGACTGGTTCCTTGAACGGGTTGCCATCCAAATCTGCCATTCTGACTGCTCCTCCGGAGAAGATCTTCTGTACTACAAACGGCCCTACCCAAGTGGGGGCCCATTTCCCGAGGGGGTTGAATTTGTTGGGCAAGCGTGCTTTGAGCACCAAGTCTCCTTCCTTTATGTCAACAGGCTTGACCTTTTTATTGAAGGCTTTTGTCGTTCTCCTTTGATAGGCCCGGATGTGTTCCATGGCCTTCAATCTGCGTTCGTCGAGCGTTGCCAACTGATCATAGCGACTACGAAGCCATTCTACCTCATTCACTTGGTTCTCGAGCAAGATCCTCAAAGATGGCACCTCCAACTCAATAGGGAGCACTGCCTCCATGCCGTATGTCAAAGCGTAAGGGGTCTCTCCAGTAGCGGTGCGGACTGACGTTCTGTACCCCCAAAGTGCTAATGGTAACTTCTCAGGCCAATCCCGTCCTTGCGAAGCCATCTTGCGAATTATCTGCTCTATCGTCTTGTTGGCCGCCTCAACCGCGCCGTTAGTCTGTGGATAGTATGGGGAAGATTTCTTTCGTTCGATCTTGAATTCTACAAGCAAGCGAGCACACTCGGCTTCGAAATGACTGCGATTATCTGATATAATGAGGTTAGGAACCCCATACGGACACATAATGTTCTCTTTGATAAACTGCGCTACCTTCTTGGAATTCAGCACCTTGTAAGACTGAGCTTCGACCCACTTTGTGAAGTAGTCGATCGCGACGAGGACGAATTCATGACCATTACTACCGGCCGGCGAGATCTTCCCAATAATGTCTATACCCCACGTGGCGAATGGCCAAGGCGTGGTGGAACTATACAATTCGTGTGGGGGGATGTGGTTGAGGTTGGAGCATACTTGGCACTTGTGACACCGTCGAACCCATTGAATACAGTCTGTCTCCATGGTAATCCAATAATAGCCCAGCCGAGTGATCTTCTGTCTAAGCATCCTTGCATTCATGTGGGGTCCGCACAACCCGTTGTGTACTTCCATTATTGTTTTCTTCATCAGTTTGAAAATCGGTTCGCATATGGTGGTCAGCTGATTGATAAACCGGCTGATGTATTGCAGGCGTCCCATGAATCCTTTTATCTCCGTCTCGGTACGGGGCGGCTTCATCTCCAGGATGGCTTGAATCTTCCTTGGGTCGGCTTCGATCCCATTCTCGGTGACCATGTAACCTAATACTTTTCCTCTACGAACTCCAAAGGTGCACTTTGCCGGGTTCAAACGCATGGCGTGCTCTCTCAACCTGTTGAAGAATTTTCTGAGATCTATCAAGTGTTGGCCCCCAGACCCTTTTGAATGTATAATCATGTCATCTACGTACACCTCAATCTCCTTGTGGATCATATCGTGGAATAAAGTCGTAACTGCCCGTTGGTAGGTAGCCCCAGCGTTCCTCAGCCCAAATGGCATGACCGTATAGCAAAAAGTCCCCCATGAGGTGGTGAAAGTTGTTTTTTCTTGGTCCTCCTCGGCCATCTTGATTTGGTTATAGCCGGCAAACCCATCCACAAACGACTTGACCTCATAGTGGGCGGTCGCATCCACCAACATGTCGATATTTGGCAAGGGGAAGTCATCCTTTGGCGTAGCTTTGTTGAGATCCCGAAAATCCACACATACTCTGACTTTACCGTTGGATTTCTTGACAGTCACCAGATTTGATAACCAAGTTGGATACTCGATCACCCTGATGAAACCCACACGGAGTAGCTTCTCAATCTCTTCCTTCACTTGCAAAGACCATTCCGGCTTAATGCGGCGCAGCTTCTGCTTGACTGGCTTAGCGTCTGGTGCTGTCGGGATTCTGTGCTCTACGATCGAGTTGTCGAGCCCCGGCATGTCCTTATAAGACCATGCGAACACATCCACATATTCTTTGAGTAGCTCAATCAGTGCTTCCCTTTCGGCTCCGCTGAAGAAGCTTCCAATCTGCGTTTCCTTAGGCTCGGCTTCGGTTCCCAAATTCACGCATGTTAACACCTCATCGGCAGCTTGGGATCGAGACTCTTTTTGATTAATAACCTGTTCTGAAATTTCTTTAATGTATTCGTCATTTAATTTGTCACGACCCGAAATATAGGCTCTATTTTATTAGCAATTAAATGATTATTATTTAATTATTTGCTCATTTATTTATTTAAATTATTATTTAATTAAATATTTTGTGTGCATTTTATGTGTTATAATATTTATGCCTAGTATTTTATTTGGGTCTTAATAAATTAGTGGGAGTATCTTAGTTGAGCTAGTTAGTAAGGGAAGGGGGCTAGGTGTATCATTTCAAATTACTCCCTCCCTACTCCTACCCTCTCCCTCTTACACTCCATCTCCCTCACCCTACTCCCCCCCAGCAATCTCTCTCTCTCTCCTCCAAGTTTGGGTAAGTTTTTCTCTTCTCCACTCTCTCTTAATTTTCTCCTTCTTCCTCTCATCTTCTCTCATTTCTTAAAACGTGAACATTGTTTAGATCGTCGATAGGATCGTAGAGAGGCAAAAAGATTTGAATTCCGTCAACTTTGAGAATTTGCAAGTAAGTTACTTTTCCCCCATTTTGATGCTAATATGTTCATATCATGTTTATATGATGTTTGATGTGTTAATTGTGAAGTTTGATTGAGTTTTGAATTTATTTTGAATTTATTGAGTTCTTGGCTAAAAATGGTGAATGGATGAATGTCTTGATTTAATCCTGGGTTTTGTTGGTAAAAAGTGTTGTTAAGGTCCCCTTGTTGGTTAGTTATGGTTTGGGTACCTTGAGGATTTCATTGGTTGTGTTGGATTAAGAGATTGTGAAAATGGTAAGGAAAAATGGAAGAACCCAGCTGGGAATTTCCCCCAGCCCGTAGACCAGGCGCCCGCCTGGGTCAGACCAGGCGCCCGCCTACATACCCCTTTCTGAAGACCAAACTTACTGGACAAACGAGCGCCCGCCTGCCCCATACCAGGCGCCCGCCCGCCCCTGTTCCAGGATTTTGACCTTTTGCTTGGTTTAAGACTTAAGGCTTAATTAGTTTAGGGTTGTTGCTTCTAATTAACTTAAGATAACACCGTGGAACACTTTATTGTGTGGATTTGATTCCTTTGTGAATAAATATGAGGTGAAATGTATTTAAGTACCGTTTTGGTAATGTAGTTCATCTTTGATGTGCTGTTTGCATTGGTTGACCTTTGTGGTAACTTAATTTGATTGGTTCCCTACTTTGGAACCTTAAGTTGTTCATTCATGCTAAATTATTATTACTTAGCATTTATTTGAAAGTCCAGCTGGTATTTTGTGTGTGTTTGGGCGATGGGAAAGATTATAATGGCAAAGCCAAGTCCATTATAATGTTGACCATTGTTTTGCCCCCTTCTTTACCCCTTCTCCAGATTGGCCTTGGAAAGGATAAGTCAGCGTTCCTTTGTGAATGTATCTGGCTAGCGGGTATGACTTTGTGTCATGATCCTTGTCCTTTGTGACACTGTTATGGTTATTGGTTCCGGTACCGGGGTTTTCTCTTCGGCTTTCATGCCATTATGAAGATGATGATTGGTTGATTGTTGAAGCTGCGCAGCGATCCTTTAATTGGATGTTCCGGTTTGGAAAACCTTGGCTATATCCTTTGTTATGTGTTTATTTCCGCTGCTATCTGTTATGTGATAAATGCTATGTGTTATGTGATATTTATTATTGCTTATTGTATATTGCATCATAGCATGTCATGTAGTTGCATTAGTAACTTATTGAGATTTATCTCACCCCCTTTCTTTTTATCTTTGTTTTTCCTTAACCCCCCCAGGTGCTAAGGATTAGTCTCGCTGATCACGAGAAAGAGGACGTCGAGTGTGGATATATTCTTTTGGGGAAGGTTGTTATAGGTTGGTTTACATTATATAAATGTGTAACCTTTTGGGATAATTGTACCAAACATTGACGTCATTAGGATTTGTGTATTTTGTAACTTTGGTGTATAAGATTATGGAGTTTATACTAGTTTTACCTTGTTGTTCAAGTTGATTTTCAAAACCTTGTGTTATCACCTTTTGGTATCAAATGGAATTTTTATCTTCGGTATTTCACAGTTTTGGTTTTAGAGTCGACGTCCAGATCGCGGTCTCGGGGCCGCGGGGTCCGGGGTCGCGACAGTTGGTATCAGAGCTATGGCATTAGCTCTAAGTATAAGTCTAGGTGGATTAGTATGACCTAGGTGGGTAGTAGAGTGCGGAGTGATTAATGGTTGATGTTTTATGCAGGTAATTACTCGCAATGTCTGGAAGAAGAAACAGAGGAGGTACTAGTGGGGCACAGAATCAGAATGATACAAGGGAAGAAGCACGTGCTATGTTTCAAGGCATGTTCGAGGCGGCCATGAAGGCCATACATGATCAAGGTCCGAGGGTAGAACAAGCACCACCCCGCTATGGGTTGGAGCAATTTCTGAAGTTGAAACCGATTGAATTCGATGGGGAACCCGATGTAAGGAAGACTGAGTTATGGATTGAGTCTATGGAGAAGATTTATGATGTGTTTGGGTGTTCGGATGAGGACAAGGTCCGGTTTGCGGCTTACAAGCTTGTGGGAGCCGCCGAGCATTGGTGGAAAGGTATTAAAGCTACTTGGGATGATACTCACACGGTGTATGCGTGGGGGTTGTTTGTGCGTAAATTCAAGGAGCATTTCATTCCGGTTGTTGATCAAAACCGAAAGGAGATCGAGCTACTCAACCTAGAGCAAGGTGTGTTGTCTATAGCACAATACTCGGCTAAGTTCATAGAATTAGCCCGGTATTGTGACTATTTGGTGAGGACCGAGGAACAAAAAGCTATGAGGTTTATTCGGGGATTGAAGACCTCCATCCGTACTCAACTTATTGCTCAACGGATTGTGACGTTCCAAGATGCGGTGGACCGAGCCTATTTGATAGAGCAGGATATTGGGGAGCATAAAGGAAGACCGAGGTAGCTAACCCGAGTAAGCAAGGAGCTCAAGGCAAGCCACAGCACCGTTCCGATAACCGAGGTAACTTTGGGGGACAATCTCAGTTTAAGGGGCAAATCGCACCAAGGAACCCGAGTACCACTTCCGGGAACCAAGGGAGCCAATTGAGGAAGCCTTGTACCTTTTGTCAGAAGGTAGGCCATGCGGAGGATAGGTGTTGGAAAAAGCAAGGCAAGTGTACCAATTGTGGTGAAATGGGGCACTTGGCGAGAGAGTGCACGAGGTACCGAGGTCAAGCATCCGGGTCAGGAGTTGGTTCTAATCAGGGTCAAAAAAGGGATGTTACCGGGAAGCCCAAAGTTCAAGGAAGGGTATTTGCCATGAATCAACAACAAGCTACTGATGATCCATCCGTTATTGGAGGTATTGTTTCTGTGTCTAATGTGAGCGCACGAGCGTTAGTAGATCCAGGATCATCTCATTCATACATTTCTGTGCAATTTGCTTCTCTGTTAAATGCTGCATTCGAGTCTTTACCGTACGTGCTAGAGGTGTCGACCCCTATAGGAGAATGCTTGATTTCTGATCGAGTCTTTCGTGTTTGTGACGTGGTTATTTGTGGTCGAGTCCTTTGTGCGGATTTGGTGGTTCTTCCTATCCAAGACTTTGATGTCATATTGGGTATGGATTGGTTGAGCAAGTTTCATGCTTCTGTTGATTGCCATAAGAAAACTGTTACCTTTTCTATTCCCGATGTGCCTAAATTTGTTTTTGAGGCTAGTCCTCTGAGTAGAAAGGTTCGCTTAATTTCTTTTATGAAAGCGAGAAAATTATTGCATAGTGGTTGTGAGGGGTATTTGGCTAGTGTTCTTGATACTAGGAAAGAATCCCCTAGTTTCGATAGTGTTCGGGTAGTCTGGGAATTTCCCGATGTTTTCTCTACCGAGTATGATATGCCTCCCGATCGTGAGATTGAGTTTTGTATAGACCTTTTGCCGGGTACGGCTCCGATTTCGAAAGCGCCTTATAGGTTAGCTCCCGCAGAGTTGAAAGAATTGAAGGTTCAGTTGCAAGAGTTGCTTGATCGAGGGTTTATCCGCCCTAGTGTTTCCCCGTGGGGAGCACCGGTTTTGTTTGTGCGGAAGAAAGATGGTTCGTTGAGGTTGTGTATAGATTATAGAAAGTTGAATCAGGTTACGGTGAAGAATAAGTATCCTCTACCGCATATTGATGATTTGTTTGATCAGCTTCAAGGGTCCGTGGTTTTCTCTAAGCTTGATTTGAGGAGTGGGTACCATCAGTTGAAGGTTCGATCGGAGGATATTCCGAAGACTGCTTTTCGCACTCGTTATGGTCATTATGAGTTCTTGGTTATGCCGTTTGGGTTGACGAACGCGCCGGCCGTGTTTATGGATTTGATGAACCGGATTTTCCATCCTTATCTTGATTCGTTCGTGGTGGTTTTCATCGACGACATTCTCGTCTATTCTAAATCTCGAGAGGAGCACGAGCAGCATTTGAGGACAGTTTTATCCGTTCTTGAGAGGGAGAAATTATTTGCGAAGTTCAGTAAATGCGAATTTTGGCTCGAGAAGGTGTCATTTCTGGGTCATGTTATTTCGAAAGAGGGGATTTCGGTGGATCCTTCAAAGATTGAAGCCATAGTGGATTGGAAGAGACCCGAGTCAGTGACCGAGATTCGTAGTTTTCTTGGTTTAGCCGGGTATTACCGAAGGTTTATTGAAGGGTTTTCGAGGATTGCTACTCCGATGACTCAGTTGACCCGAAAGAATGTTCCGTTTGTGTGGACCGAGAAATGTGACAAGGGTTTCGAAGAATTGAAGAAGAGGTTGACTACCGCACCGATCTTGACTTTGCCTAATGGGAGCGATGGCCTAGTGATTTATAGTGATGCTTCTAAAGAAGGTTTGGGTTGTGTGTTGATGCAGAATGAGAAAGTAATTGCTTATGCTTCGAGGAAGTTGACCCCTAGTGAGCAGAATTACCCGACTCATGATATGGAGTTAGCGGCTATTGTATTTGCGTTGCACAAGTGGAAGCACTACCTTTATGGAGCGAAGTTTGAAATTTTTACCGATCACAAGAGTTTGAAGTACCTTTTCTCTCAGAAGGAATTGAACAACCATCAGTGCCGATGGATGGAATTGTTGAAGGATTATGATTGCACGATTTCTTATCATCCGGGGAAGGCGAATGTGGTAGCCGATGCGATTAGTAGAAAGTCTTATGTGGCTTCGATGATGGTTCGAGAATGGAAAATGCTTGAGGATGTTCGAGATTGGTCTCCTCGTGAATCGAGACATGGGGCTATTTTTGCGAATATTAGGGTGTCTCCGACCCTAATTCAGAGAATAAAGGAAGCTCAGAAAGAAGATCCCGAGTTAGTAAGGATAATGGGTAAACTGAAAGAGAAGAACTTCGAGGATTTTTCTGTTAGCTCGAGTGGAGTTTTGACTTTCCGTGGTCGTTTGTGTGTTCCTGATGTTGATGGAATTAAACAGAAAGTTCTTGATGAGGGTCACAAATCGAGGTATACTATTCATCCGGGTAGTACGAAGATGTATCAGGATTTGAGGCAACAATTTTGGTGGATTAATATGAAAAGAGAAATAGCCGAGTATGTTTCGAAGTGTTTAACGTGTCAGCAGGTCAAAGCCGAGCATCAGAGACCCGCGGGACTACTTCAGCCGTTAGAGATTCCCGAGTGGAAATGGGAGCATGTGACTATGGATTTCGTTACGGGACTGCCTCGTACCCGTAGGAAGTATGACAGTGTTTGGGTAATAGTGGATAGATTGACCAAGAGTGCCCATTTCTTGCCTTTTGATATCAGATATTCGATGGAGAAGCTTGCGACCCTTTATATTGATGAGATCGTTAGATTGCATGGAGTTCCGGTTAGCATCGTGTCAGATCGAGACCCGAGGTTTACTTCTAGATTCTGGAAGGCGTTTCAGGAAGCTTTGGGTACAGATTTGCGATTCAGTACAGCTTTTCATCCTCAGTCAGACGGTCAATCCGAGAGGACTATTCAGATTTTGGAGGATATGTTGCGAGCTTGTGAGATAGACTTTTCTGATTCTTGGGATTCGCACCTACCGTTAGTGGAGTTCTCTTACAACAACAGTTATCAGGCTAGTATCGAGATGGCACCGTATGAGGCGTTGTATGGAAGAAAGTGTAGATCGCCTATTTGTTGGGATGAGGTTGGTGAAGCGAAAGTTTTGGGTATTGATTTGCTTCAGGATTCAGTTGAAAAGGTTAGAGTTATCCGGGATAGATTGAAGACAGCCCAGAGTCGACATAAGAGCTACGCAGATAACCGAAGGCGAGATCTTAGTTTCCAGTCTGGTGATTTGGTATTCTTGAAGGTATCTCCGAAGGTGGGTATCCGAAGGTTCGGGAAGAAGGGCAAATTAGCTCCGAGGTTTATTGGCCCGTTTGAGATTTTGGGAAAGGTTGGACTTCTTGCGTATCGTCTTGCGTTACCGCCGTCTTTGGACCGGTTGCACAACGTTTTTCACGTTTCTATGCTTCGGAAGTATGTTCATGATCCGTCTCACGTGTTACCGAGGATACCGGAGGATATTGAGCCCGATATGTCTTATGAGGAACGACCGGTTCGGATTTTAGATTCCAAGGTTCAAGAGTTGAGGAACAAGAGCATTGCGTTGGTTCGAGTTCTTTGGAGGAATCATAACATCGAGGAGTCGACGTGGGAGCTTCGTGTTGAGATAGAGAGGAAATTTCCGTGGCTTTTTGTTTAAGGTGAGTCTCGTTAAAATTCGGGTCGAATTTTCTTTAAGGGGGAGTGAATGTCACGACCCGAAATATAGTCTCTATTTTATTAGCAATTAAATGATTATTATTTAATTATTTGCTCATTTATTTATTTAAATTATTATTTAATTAAATATTTTGTGTGCATTTTATGTGTTATAATATTTATGCCTAGTATTTTATTTGGGTCTTAATAAATTAGTGGGAGTATCTTAGTTGAGCTAGTTAGTAAGGGAAGGGGGCTAGGTGTATCATTTCAAATTACTCCCTCCCTACTCCTACCCTCTCCCTCTTACACTCCATCTCCCTCACCCTACTCCCCCCCCAGCAATCTCTCTCTCTCTCCTCCAAGTTTGGGTAAGTTTTTCTCTTCTCCATTCTCTCTTAATTTTCTCCTTCTTCCTCTCATCTTCTCTCATTTCTTAAAACGTGAACATTGTTTAGATCGTCGATAGGATCGTAGAGAGCCAAAAAGATTTGAATTCTGTCAACTTTGAGAATTTGCAAGTAAGTTACTTTCCCCCCATTTTGATGCTAATATGTTCATATCATGTTTATATGATGTTTGATGTGTTAATTGTGAAGTTTGATTGAGTTTTGAATTTATTTTGAATTTATTGAGTTCTTGGCTAAAAATGGTGAATGGATGAATGTCTTGATTTAATCCTGGGTTTTGTTGGTAAAAAGTGTTGTTAAGGTCCCTTTGTTGGTTAGTTATGGTTTGGGTACCTTGAGGATTTCATTGGTTGTGTTGGATTAAGAGATTGTGAAAATGGTAAGGAAAAATGGAAGAACCCAGCTGGGAATTTCCCCCAGCCCGTAGACCAGGCGCCCGCCTACATACCCCTTTCTGAAGACCAAACTTACTGGACAAACGAGCGCCGCCTGCCCCATACCAGGCGCCCGCCCGCCCCTGTTCCAGGATTTTGACCTTTTGCTTGGTTTAAGACTTAAGGCTTAATTAGTTTAGGGTTGTTGCTTCTAATTAACTTAAGATAACACCGTGGAACACTTTATTGTGTGGATTTGATTCCTTTGTGAATAAATATGAGGTGAAATGTATTTAAGTACCGTTTTGGTAATGTAGTTCATCTTTGATGTGCTGTTTGCATTGGTTGACCTTTGTGGTAACTTAATTTGATTGGTTCCCTACTTTGGAACCTTAAGTTGTTCATTCATGCTAAATTATTATTACTTAGCATTTATTTGAAAGTCCAGCTGGTATTTTGTGTGTGTTTGGGCGATGGGAAAGATTATAATGGCAAAGCCAAGTCCATTATAATGTTGACCATTGTTTTGCCCCCTTCTTTACCCCTTCTCTAGATTGGCCTTGGAAAGGATAATTCAGCGTTCCTTTGTGAATGTATCTGGCTAGCGGGTATGACTTTGTGTCATGATCCTTGTCCTTTGTGACACTGTTATGGTTATTGGTTCCGGTACCGGGGTTTTCTCTTCGGCTTTCATGCCATTATGAAGATGATGATTGGTTGATTGTTGAAGCTGCGCAACGATCCTTTATTTGGATGTTCCGGTTTGGAAAACCTTGGCTATATCCTTTGTTATGTGTTTATTTCCGCTGCTATCTGTTATGTGATAAATGCTATGTGTTATGTGATATTTATTATTGCTTATTGTATATTGCATCATAGCATGTCATGTAGTTGCATTAGTAACTTATTGAGATTTATCTCACCCCCTTTCTTTTTATCTTTGTTTTTCCTTAACCCCCCCCCCCAGGTGCTAAGGATTAGTCTCGCTGATCACGAGAAAGAGGATGTCGAGTGTGGATATATTCTTTTGGGGAAGGTTGTTATAGGTTGGTTTACATTATATAAATGTGTAACCTTTTGGGATAATTGTACCAAACATTGACGTCATTAGGATTTGTGTATTTTGTAACTTTGGTGTATAAGATTATGGAGTTTATACTAGTTTTACCTTCTTGTTCAAGTTGATTTTCAAAACCTTGTGTTATCACCTTTTGGTATCAAATGGAATTTTTATCATCGGTATTTCACAGTTTTGGTTTTAGAGTCGACGTCCAGATCGCGGTCTCGGGCCCGCGGGGTCCGGGGTCGCGACATAATTGGTCTGTGTCTGCCTCTTCTAATGAATCATTATTAACTAAGTGTATATCATTAGTTTGATTATTAGCCAATTTATCAGTTAAAAGAGTGATTATGGAGGGATACTCGGAAAGGTCGAGGGTTTCATTCATGGCAAAAGGGAAAATAGCGTTTGCAACAAGATCATAGTCTTCAGACGTAAGGTCGTCAGACTTAGAGGAAGACTCAAATTCAAAATGTAAAACACTAGACTCTGGGGACGGGGATTTTGGGTGAGTGACAGGAGATGCTGCAGGAGTGGCGACGGGAGAAGGAGTAAGCCCCAGTGTTCCCACCATAAATTCCGGAGTAGCTATAGGTCCCCCAATGATGTACCAATTATTGAGCTTGTCCCCCATAGGTACCACCAGTGTCCTTGGGTCCACCTTATCTTCAGAATCGTCTCTGATGACGGCAACCATGTCTTCGTGCAGCCCCAGATTGCCAGATGTTGAAGCAGATATTGGCCGTCCCACGTCTCAGTCAAACTTGGAGTTTCTGTGGCTTCTATTATTGGCTTGTCAAGGGTTGCGGCTTCAAGTTGATCTGCCAAGTCATCTGCAACCTTGGTGGAGTACTCATGCCTGATGGTTCTAATTCTGCCCGTGGCTTTGTCATATTCCATGTAAGTCAGCTTCATGTTGGACCGATCGAATTCCACATCTCTGAAAATCTCGAACCCTTTCTGCAATTTCCCGGTGTGGTCAATCCATGGCTCGGCGAACTCAAAACACGAAAACTCCTCGCCTTCCCTGACAAAGTAGCTATTCAGGGACAGGCGATATGGCCGCATTTCAGGCTTTTTGCAGGGAAGCTTCATCTTTTTAAGCAATTCTATCCTTTGTTGCTCCATCTTGTCTTCGGGAGTAAGGGTGTATCCTAGACCGAACAACCCTCGATGATTAACCTCTTCAACCAATTCTGTGGGGCCTTGCAAGTTCTTACCTAGCCCCAGCCCCGGTATAAAACCTATGTTACGCAGTATCTTGACAACAGGTGCCACTTTGTCCGTTGTTTTGGTGAGGTCGATGGTGCAGATCTGTGCTTGAGCGACTATTTCGAAGCCATTGAAGAGTCGGCTCTCTTCCTCATGCTGAATCTGTAAGACAGGAACGCCCTTGGTGTCCGTCCCTTGGGCAGTTACGAGATAACTGTAGATGATGGTCACTTCATTACCAGATTGAAACTTCACACACTGGTGTAGGGAAGATGGGACAGCGCCCGACTGATGTAACCATGGCCGGCCGAGGAGGAGTGAGAAGGTTGCGGGGATGTCTATGACGTGGAAATCGGTTGGCAGGATCTTTGTTCCGATGGTAATGGGCAAGGTGACTTCGCCTATCACGGCGCGGCATGTAGAGTCATAAGCTTTGATGGTTTGCTTGGATGGGCGTAAATCAACACCATGAATGCCAACCACATCCATCATCCTTGAAGGCAGGATATTAATTGCAGAACCATTATCAATGAATACACGGGGGATTTTCTTTCCATTTACCTCGACAGTGATGTATAAAGGCTCATTATGATCAACTCCGAACGCTGGCTTGTCTAGCTCCGAGAAAGTGATGATGTTTCCGTAGTGGATATTACCAATCATGTGGGTGACGTCCTCCGGGGTAATAGTGGATGGTACCATGGTGGCGGCGAGGTTTTGCTCGAGCATGAGGCGATGGGCTAGGGAGGAGGTGAGTAGGGACTATAGTGAAATATGGGCTTGGGTTTGTTTGAGTTGAGTGAGGATAGGGTCTTCTTTGTCTAGGTCGGTTTGCTCGGGTTCCTTCCCAAAGATTTTCTTTGCGCCCTTCGGTTCGGATTGGTACACTTGACCGGATCTTGTAAGGAGACAAACTTCTGCACGTAGCTCCTCCAAAGACAATGGCGAGTCATGACAAGGGGGCGGAACTTCGGTCTTTTCGGCCTCCTCGAAGATTTCGGCCCAAGAAAGAGGTTGAGAGGGCTTGGGGCTCTCTTCCTCTAGAGATTCGACTTCACTCACTAGTTCTTATAAAGACAACAAGTAGCAAGAAGATTCTTTATTATTAGTCATTGGAATACAACCCATCTCATCACAGTCCGCCACAACAGGCTTGGCCGGATCAGTGATCTCACTAAGTTCTACCATGAGTACATTGCTAGCTACATAATCTCTAGGGTCTTCGACTACTCCCTTGTGGATGAGCTCTTGCATGGCTTTCTTGAGTTCAAAACATTCTTCGGTAGTGTGACCGGTGCACTTGTGGTAGTGGCAAAACTTTGACAAATCGCAACCAAGACGGGGGAGATGTCCTTCTAATGGTTCGAGTATTTCTAACGTCACTAATGCCATGAAGATATCCACCATCGTGAGCCCTATCTTGTTGAAGGCACCTATGAGCTCGAGGATACTAATCTCGCATGTTTGCACCATATTCACCCCACCCCCATTGTTAGGAAGAGGGTTATTCACCACATTAGGACCCTTCGGCTTCTCAATCTTCTTGTCATTGATCAACCCTTGTACTACGCGCTTCAATTGAATACAACCATCCGTTGTGTGCCCGATGTGCTTGTGATACTTGCAGAACTTGGAGGCGTCCAAATCAGTTCTTGGGTAGGCGGGCTGGTAATTCTCTAAAGGCTTGATAAGACCTCTCTTGACTAACACGTCAAAGACTTTCCCCATAGGCATTCCAAAATCGTCAAAGTGTTCCCTCTCTCTTTACGGCGGAGCCCCATTCCTTGTTACGGCTTGGACATCTAGCGGGACCTCTTTTTGGACCATATTTACTTGGCCGACGGACTCCTTTCCACCCCTAGGAGGCGCAGGCACAGTAGGAGCCTTGTAGCGGAAGGAGTTGTTGTTGTTGGTCTTTGGACTTTCTTTTGGCGGCACAATCCCAGTGAACCCTGCTTCGTACCTTACTCCGGCATCAACCATTTCCCGCAAATCAGGGAAGTAACCATTACCTATAGCTGCTTTCATCTCCGGTAGCAAGCACTTGTAGAAAATCTGTTTCTGTTCCTTCGCTTTTGGTGGGTATTGGACCTCGCACAACCGATGGTCCACCTCTTGTAAAAATCATAAATAGCCTCGCCGGACTTTTGCATAGTGTTCTCAAGATCCGTTCGATTCACATGCCAATCCAAGTTAGCTTGATACTTCTCACAGAAAATGGCGCTGATTTGATCCCACGTTTGCCTCTCGCTTGGTTCTAGCCCCAAGAACCAACGCAGAGCTATACCGTCCAACGTGGTATGGAATACGCCAGCCATTTGTTCGTTGGTGCAGTCACGAGCCCTCATGGCCAACACATAACTATCCAAATGAGTCTTAGGACACGAGTCACCATGAAACATTGCCACCTTAGGCATCTTGAAATCCTTGGGGAGAGCCCCCACTTGTCTAAGGTTGATTGTCTTGGTAGTCGGTGCACTTTGCTTATCCACGGTCTCGATCAACTTTCGCATTTGCTCTTGCATGGCCATAACCACAGGGTGATTGGAGATGTCGGGGATAGTTTCTGACAGAATGACGGGAGGGGAAGTGGAAGCAGTAGCAGCGGCCATCCCAATACTCAGAGGCAACGAGGGTGCGGGTAGTTTGCTAGCGGAGAGGTAGCCACCAAGCAGTTCAGGGGAAGGTTCATAGACAGCCTTGTTCTTGCTCATGGTAGTGAAACCTTGTTAGGTGTAGAGAGAAGGAGGTGGAACATTGTGGTAGCTTGGGAATGGGAAGGCAGTAGCATTGGTGTTGGGGGGACAGTTGGTATTGACCTCTTCATCCTCGACATAAATGAAATTCTCCCCATCGGGCACCAGTTTAGTCCCCTTTTATTGGATGTGACCCTTCAACTGTTGGTTCTGGTCTTCCAACATCTTGTTGCTTTCCTCGAGATTCTTGATCTTGGCTTCGAGACCGGCGAGGAAGTTCTGGAGGCTTGGGGGAATACCATTGAGAGTGGTCTCGATGTTGAGCTCGGCGGCACTAGCAGGAGGAGCAGAGGCTAAAGCTGAAGCGGGAGTCGACATTGCTGATGATGAGACTGAGAACGTGGACGGAGTAGAAGCTTCGCGTTGTAGTCGACCACCCGAGCGGATCCAAACTTGCTTTGCTGAAAGGTTGAAGGGTAATGAAGCTTTAGGATTGGGGGAAGGCTCATGCAAAGTATATTTTAATTTACAAAAACATACATTATTTACATCCTAATTGGTTGGAAGGGGTACCCCTTTTTCGCAACTAGTTAGAAGACTACGATCAGTGGAGGCCATCATTACGTCTATAGACCCCTCGTTTTTCACCTGTATTGCACACCCCCAAACGGACAATTTGGGCGAGGGTCCTATAGGGCAAGCGGCTTCCACCAACCATCGGATCCTACGACTAACCCTTCCTTAAAGGCATTTAACGTGACGTCTATGTTACATCCTACGCAAGTTAATGATGAGCGGAGATCTTAACAAACACTCATCTCACCATGGCACGTCCCTCGTAGGGAAATCACTTTTTTGTGCAATTTCTCTCAAAGATCTCGATTCATCATTGACTTGGGGATGACTCGACATAGACAGCACGTTAATTGACTATTAAGAAAAAGCTAGCCAAACCAACCAGTCAAAACCTAGGTGTGTTACCTATACTAGTGTGGGTTGACACGGGTTAGGTAAAAGGTTCCCACCGTAGACGGTGAGTGGAATACACGAGTGACTCGAAAAGAGTGCGGCAGTAGCACACAAATTCCTGCACATCGAATACTCCGGGTAATGGGGACCTGTGCAGTGCTGACACGGACTGTGGTAGTGTGTGGTAAGAAACTAATTCTTTTTAAGGAGAAAAGAGAGAAGTTTTTGATGTTAGGATGATGCAATGCAATGCATGAGAGAGGGAGAGAGAGCCACGTACAAGGGAGCATAGCAGTGTTTTGTTTGACCCTAATACTAAAGCGAAGATAACAGGTACAAGGATACAAGGATACAAGGCACATACAAAGTACAAGTATCAATAGAGTACAAGTATTAACATTGCGGGGTGCACGGGTGCATGTGTAAACATGGCAAGTATGCGAGGTGCATGTGTAAACATGGCAAGTGTGTGAATGTGTAAACATGGCAAGTGTGTGCATGTGTAAACATGGCAAGTGTGTGCATGTGTAAACATGGTGAAGTGTGAGGTGCATGTGAGAACATGGCAAAGTGTAAGGTGCATGTGAGAATATGGCAGACATCATGATGTGAACGAAAGTTAGACCCACTAAGTTTGAAAAAGTTTCAAAGCAGTCCCCAGCAGAGTCGCCACTGTGAATACCCCTTTCCGATGAAGCGACGCATGGGAAGTATCTTGTGATTATTTTTATTTACAAAGGGAATATTCTTAACGACATTAAAATTATGAGAGTCGCCACGCCGTTTTAATTAAAGCCAAAACATTGAAAAAAGCATTTTTAGTGGGTTCGGGGGTCAAATTACAACAAGAGAAGAATATTGAACGTTATCACTCCTATTGCCCGAATTGATCGGTCTTTCTATCATGATGAATGTGTTAGTAGTGTGTTAGTGATTTAGACCGGATCCGGAGATTGCCTACGTTCCTCTCAATGTGAGAAGCTCAGGTCAGCGTAGTTCGCAGAGAATTAGAATAGGCAGAAGAATCGGGATCATGCATAATGAGGGGGGGAATTACCTAAAGATTAGGGTTTAGAAGTAGTTCCTAGATCATCCTCGGGTTGATGAACCCTCGATCATCATCGGCTATGAAATAACATGTAATTATGAAGATCGCAACCCTAAATATAGCATAAATAAGGTTTTAATCTATGAACACGAAGAACATGCGAAGAACATATTATGAACATATGAATGAACATGCAAAGCATATGAAGAAACTATGAATAAACATGTACGAACATGAATATAAAAGATCTACATTAAAAATAATGCAAGAACATGAAGAAAAGGTTAGAAAACTTACCTATGTTGGCAAGAAATAAACCTTGGATCTTCTTGAGTGTTTGAATGCTTAATTAGGGAGAAAATTGTGTTTAAGAACTCCAAAATTCAGACTTAGAGCTCTCAAAATCGGCCCCCTAAACCAATGGAATGGAATGGTTTATATAGTAAACTGATGGGAGGATCTGATGGTCAGGATCATCCGGTGCAAGGTTGGCCGCGTGGCCATGGTTGAAGCCGGTGACAATAGTGGCCGCGTGGCCAAGATCAACGCGGAGCAAGGTTGTCCGCGTGGCCAAGGTTGCAGGCTGGCTTGATTCTTAAGCTAGGGTTTCTGCATGGTTTTAAGGAAACCATTTACTACCTAATTTGATAGATTTTGTCATAAATGAGATATTTCGGGAATCCGGGACAAGTCTTTGTAAGGTTTCTAATTCCTATAAAGTCCTTGTATTTTTGGGAAAGTCCTAATAAACTCATTTTCAGTTCGGGTACTAACAGTGGGATCTCACTGATAGTCTCGTTCATGATGACGGTGTCATGGATGGCGTTGACTTGGCATTCATTCATCGTGGCAAGCTCTTCGAACATGGAGGCTAAATCTGTCAGTTCTTCCCCCACGGTAATTTTTGTCTCGTATTCTATAGTCATCTTCCTTCCCCACCAGTCACGGGGCGACATGGGAGTTGGTTCCCTTTCGGATTTCTGGATCTCACAATCGGATAAGATTTTGAGGCCGGGCTTTTTGACACCCTTATTGTTAACCCATGGCTCGGGAAAGATCATGTATGGAACGTCTTCCCCTTGGCGGACAAAATAACCATTCAACGTCTTGCGGTAAGGCCTCAGATTAGGGACCTCATAACGACGGCCTTCTTTACGAGCTCGGGCCTTTTCGCTCTTGATCGCTTGCTCTTGTTTCAAGTCTTCTTTGGAAGGCTCGTACCCCAAATCGAATGAGTTCTTTACAAATGGGACTTGCACGGGATGTAGGATTCCTTGTTGATATTTCCCTAGGTCTAAACCAGGGAAGTAGTCCATATTCCTCATCATGCGGAGGACTTTGTGATTGCTGGGGGTCCATGATCCGTTTCCCCCTTCTTTGTCAATGGCATTGATTGAGACGCCGGAGAGAGTGGAGTCTGGTAAACCATGCTGAACTTGGTGGACGGGCTCACCTTTTCTGTGGATAGTGACGTTTTCAGCCATGACGGTCACTATTTCATCACCATTTCGGATCTTGACACATTGGTGGAGAGTTGATGGTACGGCATTAGCACTGTGAATCCATGGTCGTCCCAAAAGTAAGTTGAACGAGGCCGGGATATCAAGCACTTGGAATGGAACAGACATGACCATGCTTCCAAACTCGATGTCTATTTCGATCATACCCATGACTGTACGGGCGGTGCTGTCATAACCTCGGATTACTTGAGTAGAAGGCTTCAAATCAGAATCCTTAAGCCCCAGTATGCCCATGATTCTGCCAGGCATGAGATTGAGTGCGGAACCACCGTCCACTAAGACTCTTGAGACGGGCCTCCCCCTTGCTCGTACCTTGAGGTTAATAGCTTCGTTGTGGCCGGAACTAAATGGTGGAAGGTCCATATCGGCAAAGGTGATGACGTTGCCAAAATGAATGTGACCAATCATTGCCGTGAGGTCCTCGGGGGTAGTATCGGGAGAAACTAATGTATCATCGAGATTGCGGATGACAAGATCTCGGTGTTTCTTTGAGGATGCAATGAGGTCCCAAATAGAGATGTTGGCTTGAGTTTTCTTGAGTTGGACAAGTTGAGGGTCTTCGAGAGTGTCGCGAGCTTGCGGTCTTTGAGAAGAGGAGCTTGGTGCGGAAGTGGAAGGGTTGCTTGCTATGACTCGACCGGATCGAGTTAGCATGTTGACATTCCCATCTTGCTTCTTTTTCCTATTCTCTAGTACTTCCCTCATTACCTCATCGTATGTCACTACATAACAAGAATTGTCAATTTTATTCATAACATTGGGGCCCCCATTCACAATTGGGATTGAATGGGTGGTCCCCTCGAGTTCTCCTATCTCTATTACATTGACATGCTCGTCACTAGTCACTACAAATTCTTTCTTATCTATGAGATCTTGAATGACATTGCGGAGAACGAAGCAATCCTCGGTGGTGTGGCCACTATATTGGTGGTAGCCACAATATTTGTGGTGAGCATGATTGGGGTGGATCATCTTGGGTTTGTACCCTTGCACGGGTGTGACTTGACCCTTTGCCTTGAGGACCTCGAACACTTTGGTTTGAGTCAGCCTTGGAGAGGCATGTAGACACGGTCACTTCGGGACTTCTTCCCTTGAGGTGGAGGAACCTTTTTGTAATTCCCCTTGTCAATAGTGACGGCGTTGACCGAGGCCTCTTTTGTGGAGTTGGAAGCGGCCTTATAGCGGTAAGTAGGAGTGGCCTTCTTAATCTCCTTGAGCAAGTCATCCATGCGTACCCCCGCCTCATACATTTGGGAGAAGTCGGAGTAGCAAGCCCCACTTAGGTGGGTGCGGAGATCAATCTTGAGACACTTGAGAAAGATGTCCATTTGCTCTTTTGTGTTTGGCCTCTCGACAATTTCAGAGAGTTTATCATTCCATCTCCTTGTGAAGTCGATGAAGGACTCATTGTCTCGTTGAGTAGTGTTCTCTAGCTCTTTCCTTGTGGGTCGGTGAGTGGTGTTGCCTTGGTATTGGTTCTTGAAGGCAAGCATGGCGGAGTCCCAATCAAGACGGACAGTGAGCGGGAGAGTAGCATACCAATCTTTTGCCGCCCCCTCGAGAGTGAGAGGAAAGCATTGAGCCATCACCTTGGGGGAGACCTTCTTCGGAACCATTGCCCAAATATAAGTCTCAATGTGAGCCATGGGACAAGAGTTGCCCTTGAATTTGCTTATGTCGGGCATCTTGAACTTATCGGGAAGAGTGGCCATAGTACTCATGAGGATGGATGATTGATAAAGGCTTGTGTCGGAGCCTTTCCCATGTTGAGCCCATTGAATTTTTGGTCGATGTAGGCCATGATAGAATCCACCATTTTGGGCTCATTGTTCTCAGAACTTGGTTCCCCCATTTTCTTGGTGCGGGTGTTGACATAAGGACTTTTGAACAAACCCTCGGTCCACTCGGATTCATCGTCATTGTTCTTGTTCTTCCCCTTGGTAAGGTTAGTGAGCTTTTCTTTCATTAGTTCCATCTCGGCCTCGTGGGCCTCCCTTTGGCTGTCGAGGTGGGATTGCCAAATGTCGTCTTTGCTTTGTGCCTCCTTGTTAAGGGTGGAGACTTGCTCTTGGAGGATTTGGACCATAGTTGAGAGCTGTTCGAGAGACATGGTGTTGCTGCTGCCGGTCATGGTTGATGTTGGAGCTGTTGGAGTGATCTCTTCACGGACTAACCGATTTGCTGAATCCCGGTAGACTCTGTAAGTACCAATTGAACCTATATTGCAGAAGAGGCCCTTGTCAGTCTTGAGTAACACTTGCGGTCCATGAAGAGGCTTAGAACACACAGTTGGGCACACGACTCGAACCACATAAGAAAAGACTCCTTTTTTTTTTTTTTATAAGTCGGAGGGAATGAATCCCTTTTGGGGTTTCTAAGAAAATAATGGAATCGTCACACTAGTATATAGACCATCTCGCGGTCCCATATACTCATCGGATTCCATCGTGCTTGTGAATCCTACATGTATCGGGATTAAACTAAATTAATGTAGTAAAGCATACATGCGGGGACAGATTTTTATTTTCGTCCAAAATAACCACTTTTGGGGACGGATTTTTATTGCGTCCATTTCAACAAGTTGGCATGTATGATTTGAAGACATTAGTTTAGGGAAATCTCGGTACATGGAAACCGACTTGAGTCACGGAGTGTTAGACCCTAACTAGAATTGTGTGGTTTGTGCTCGGCTTGAATATGAGGCTCAAAGGTCACCCCCGGCATGTAGTCTTGAACTACGCCACGGGCTGAGGTTTACCGCTTCGAAAGAGCCAAGGTCTGGTGGAGCTTGAAACTTTCTAGGACGGGCCTCGACGGGTTTGGGGTTGGACTTGTGCGACTCGATAGTGAGCAGTTCATAGGAATATATGCATGTAGTGTGAGGTCTAACAAGTGACAATTTTTTTATTTATTTTTATTTATTTTTTTTTTGGAAAGAAAGAAAACAAACACATAAGAACATAAATTACAACTCCCGAATCAACCGTGTGACCGGTAAATAAAACACAAAATTAAAACAGTCTGAGGGTTCAATTCTGTTCTGATGCAGGCAACTGTGCCCACACCCCACTGTTCTGCTCAGTTACTGAAACCTATTTCTGTTCTGGGAATCAACCCAGAAGCGTGCGCCTCTGAGTGCTGATGTGGGACGAGCGCGCATGGCGCAATGCTTATGGGCGGCGCGCGCTTCTGGGCACACCTGTCAGAATGTCAGACTTTGGACTCAGGGGATTGCCCTGGTCCTATGTTCAAATTGTAACCCCTGCAGAAGTGATTAGTGCAGAATAACAGAAGAAGAAGATGAAGGATATGAAGAAGTGGGCGATTCTGGTTCTTGATGCGGGATGCGCGCGCCTTAGGCTTAAAAGGCCAGACGCGCGCGCCTCCCCCATCAGGAATCAGAATGCCCAGAAAAGATGTAGATTTCGATCAGAATGCAAGTTTAACCCTCAAATGTCCCCAGCGGAGTCGCCACTGTAGATACCCCGGGGGAACCACGGCTTGGCTAGAGCGGTGAATTATCCTAGGATGTCTAACTTGTTTTAGAGTCGCCACCTATGTTTTGAGGAACATAAGAAAAACCTATTGATTGTAGCCTAAGTTTGATTACGAAAACAGAGATTCTTTGTTTTGAGGTTCGGGGGTTAGATTACGAGATGGGAAGTACCGAAACACCCATCTCGCCCAACTAAAGTTGGTCTTGCTTGATCAAAATCTACATGAATAATAACGTTCTTCTTCTTCTTCTTTAAGTCATGAAAAGGGGGTTTAAAATAGAGTTTGGAATGTAGGAGATAACTCCTTAACCAACCTCAATGAGATGAGGTGATCATTAGAGTCATGTCCCAAAATGATTTGGGTGATTGCACATTTGATTAGAGTAAAAGAGAGAGAGGAGAAAAGAAAGGAAAAGATAGACTTTTACCTACAATTTGAAGAACTTCAAATATTGTTTGAAGAAATCCTTGGAGAACCTTTAGAAATTGATTTTGGTATAGTTTTTGTAAGTTCAATCTTCTGTCCTTTGAAAATGGAGGTAAAGGGAGGTTTTTATAGGTGAAAGAGGGGTGTTTTTGGTGCCAAAACTCAGTCACCAAGAAATCCTTCCCGGGCAAAATCCTGTAAATTGAGCAAGGGAGGGAATCCTGGCCAGAAATCGGTAACTGACGCCCAGAGGCGCGCGCTTCCTGCTTTGGTGGCGGGAGGCGCGCGCTCCTGGCTCCTAGTGTCGGAGGCGCGCGACTCAGAGAAGGCAATTTTGACAGAATGGACTAGAAAGTCAGCCCTGTCATTCAGTTTAGTCCCTGGACTTAACGAAGTCAGTCAGAAACTTAACGGAAGTGACAGAAACTAACGAGAAACATTTAAAATGGGGAGAAACACAAAATCAAATGTGCAATCGGGGTGAGCGGTCCAAGGCGGGGTGTCTACACTAACAAGGATGGTCTTACATCATTTTGGACTGCCGGGACAACAACGGATTTGACTTTCACTTTGTCAATCCTAAAGTTTTGGTCAACACTAACTACGAAATGGTTGACTAACAAGGATGGTCTTACGTCATTTTGGACTGCCGGGACAACAACGGATTTGACTTTCACTCGGTCAATCCTAAAGGTTTGGTCAACACTAACTACGAGATGGTTGACTAACAAGGATGGTCTTACGTCATTTTGGACTGCTGGGGACAAACACTTTATCCTAAAATGACCATTCTGGGTCAAGGCTTGACTTGGGTCAACTCCATCTTTGGGGAGTTTGACCGGGAAAATTTTAACTTGACCTCTTTGGTCAAAGTTTGAACTTTGGTCAACTCAACTCTACGGGAAGGTTGACACACTTTCTTGACACCGGGGGAAGCCTATGGGTGACCTTTTAGACACATTGTGGATGAAAAAGTCCAATCATTTTGAGAGAAGATCAAAAGCATTTTGCTTGAAACATTGTTTTTTGATAAATGAGGCCAAAATGGCAAGCTTAAAAATGCTTATTCCTAAAGGCAAATCTTTTAACGAAGCATGTTAGTTAAATTTTTTTATTTTAACTTAACCATGAGGTTTGTCATGCATAAAGTCCCTTGGAGCTTTGTCCATTTCTTAGCAGTGATCGGGTATAGAGAACCCTTTTGTCATTGATATTGGGGTACCCCCATGTCCTTCTCGCTGTTGATGTTGGTGGTCGACCCATGTCCTTATTGGTGTCGGTGGTGGCATAGCCCCATTTCCTCATTGTCATCGATGTCGGGGTATCCCCATGTCTTTGTGGAAGTAGCCCCATGTCTTTATGGCGGTATCCCCATGTCTTTGTGGAGGTAGCCCCATGCCCTTGTGGTCGTTGGTATGGAGGTAGCCCCAATGTCGTCCTTCGACCTTTGATGCTGGTGTAGACCCAATATCATCTTTTGACCTTTGGCGTTGGCGTAGACCTAACATGGCCTTTGAAGTGAGGTTAGGAACCCATCCCTTTTTCATGACGCACCCTTTCTTTTGCCTAGGCCGCCCTTGCGGGTTTTCAACCTAGCGGGCTACTTTTTTGCGTCTTTTATGGCACACCCTGTCTTTTGCCTAGGCCTCCCTCATGGGTTTTCAACCTAGCGGGCTACTTTTTTTTTTATGAGTGATCCAGCCGACTCGATGGGACGGGGACTTAAGATGTCTTTTGGAGAAAACATTCAGGGGCATTTATTTAGGCGGGAGAGACTCCCTCAATTGTATCATGAAATAGGAGGAAGCCCCTACTTGACAGAACATAAGTGTTTAGCTCTTTCCTAAGATGTAGAGAAGAAGACTTGTCGAGACATTTGAAATTTGTCTTGGTTAAAATTATCAAAATGATTGCTTGGATGGACCATGTTCATTATTAAGTCAAGATTATAACAAGCAATTAGCCTTAACATGTATAAATGTTGTGATCAATTAGGATTAAGATTCGATCAATGGCAAGATCAAAAGGTGTTTATGGGGAATTGGTCCTTGTCTGGTAAATTGGTCATTGATGGGACTAAGGTGGAGAGGCTTGGCTACTTTGGGAAAGCCATGGTTTGACCGTTCTTTCTCATGCTGTGACCGAACCCGAAGGTTGCCTATGTTCCCCTCAGTTTGAGGAGCTCAGGTCGCCGTAGTTCGGCCATGGGGCCGTCTTTGCCGGGGTTTGTGTCATTTTGTAGTGGACTCCTTCGGATGGACCCTCTTTCGGATGAACGGGCCTTCTGAAGTAAGTTCCTTCTTGGTTGTCTTTTGACATGGACTCCCTTTCTTGCTAACCCTTGGGGGTGGACTTTGCGTTGCGCTTTTGAGGCGAACTTCCTTTTCACATGCATTCATTTCCTTTCCTTTTTTCCACATATTCATCCTCTCCCTCTTCTTATTTTTTTTTTCGAGGGAGAGGGGAAACATTAGCCCCAACTCGCTGTCTTGGGCTTTGGCTCCTTTGTAGCCCCTTGGTGGAACGTCCTTACTTCCGGCTTTGACTTTGAAGATCCGGGGAGTCCTTTGTTGCGCATGCGCAATCACGGTTGAATTTGAGCAACAACATCCTTGCTTTTTCATTGCCTTGGGATGCCTTTGATGTGCATCAGGAATTTGTCTCGGGAAGGTGTATCGGGTTGTGTATCGGAAATATGTATCGGGAATGTGTATGAGGGAAGACTTGCCATTAATGGTTTCTTCATGACAATTGATCACAACATTTATTCACATCAAGATTAATTGTTTGCATTTAGCATTTTTCATTTGTGTTTAGGTCCATTCGTCCTTAATGAGTCATCATTGACTAGTATGCTTAGAAGTCAATTCATCATTTTGGGGACGTAGCAATCAATTGAAAATAACAAGCAATGCAATTTCAAGAGTAAATGTATATTGCAAATAATGTCTCAAGTCTAGAGAGAAGAGAATGAAAATGACTATTTTATTTAGATAAATTTGTACATACATGTCCAAGTCTGGACCTTTGTAAAAATGAAAAGACACAGTCCAAGAAGGACTTTTGGTGAGAGTCTAGATCCTACAAGGCTGGAAGACTCTCTTTTTTTTATTTTTTTTTATTTTTTAGGGATGGGCCCCTATGAAGTGCGATGGTCTTTTTCCTTCTTCCGTTGTTGAAGGGGTTGTCGGCGGCATATTCCATGTCTTCCACGGGGAACTCGGGTTCCGTGTCATCGGGAAAAGATGTCGCGAGGCCTCCATTTGGCTTGGCGTTGTAACTACCGGGCTCATCTTTGGCCATCTTCTTTTGGTGATTTCCTTTCAAGGGGCGTAACCTTTGTGCATGGCATTCAGCGAGGGTATGGCCATTTGATGCAGCCGCCTTTGGGCTTCCGAAAACACAGGCATTTTCTTGCAATCGGTATTCCAACTTTTCTTCCTCATGTGGACGGTTACCTCGGACACCAATTCAGATGTGAGCTCCTTGGTCGATGTTTCCGGGGGACAAAATCGCAAATGACTTTAGCATTTTAAACCTCAAGGTGAAATTATAACCATGATTCGAGAAGCATGCTTCATTAGCGGATTATCCTTTTAGGAAAAAAATTGATTTCTTGTTTTAAGAAAACACGATCTCGGTTTTTTTTTTTTTTTTGAAAGACACACTTTTGCTTTGGGTGAGAGACTCGCACACATTTTTTTTTGGACAGGGCAATAATGACAATAATAATCTTATTAAGAAAACTGTCAATGGATCTAAAATGGTCACCGCATGGCATCAACCGGGGAGTCAAGACTTTAACTAAACCTAACAGACATCTTAACCGACTTTTCCTAATGACTTATCACACATCCTAACAATGGACTCTAACTTTTCCTAGGGGGGGGGGTTGGTGAAAAGGGTTTTGAGATTTCATCCTCTATCGAGGCAACCACAACACCATCAATTTCACAAACCGGGGCGTTCAAGCTTTCCTTGCGCGATCAACTTCCGGATGACGCGTTTAAAAGCGATTCAATCATCGGTATCGTGCCCATGGTAGTTGTGAAACGCACACCATTCAGTTGTGTCGAGATGCCCCTTGGGGTTTGTGGGTTGGTAATTGACAAGAGGCTTGGCAAGGCCTTGCCTAACCAATTCCTCAAATACCTTGCTTATGGGCATTCCGAAATCCTCGTACCTAGTGAAACGGGGTCTGGCTTGGCATTTGGATTTTCTTTCATCATCGACTGAAGTGTGTTGGGGACAACAATCCCTGTCTCTCAATGCAAAGGGGTTCTCATTGAGTGTCCTTTCGAACTTAGCTTCCATTTGCTTTCTCTTCCCCAATGGATGGTTGAGAGGATTTTGCGGAGGCGTGGGGGCGTAGGCATACCCGTACCCTTGGTTGCTCACAAGGGTATGTATCGGAGGCATGTAAGGAGCTTGTGGTCCAAAAGGTCTTGGATTGTAGGGATGATACGGGTCACCATGGAATCTTATCCGGAAATCCGGTGGAAATCGGTTAGTGGTGCATGGTCGGGTATCCACATATGGTCTAAACAGTGACTGAGCCCCGGTGACTTGGTTGATGGCATTAAACCGAGAAAGGGTATGGTATTGTGAGTATGATGATTGAGGCGTAACCGGTGTGAACGGCGGTTTGCGGGCCTTTTGAGTGGATCGTGCTTGGGGTTTTATAGGAAGTGTCTCATGGGAGATATTGGATTTGGGATGAGGCGGAGTGAGGAAGATTTGAGTGAGAGGCTCGTTGTGGATGACGGCGTATTGGGGCGAAGAAATGGAGGTCTCGGTATTTTGGTGAGATGGAGGGGGCATTCTTTGGTTACAATCCGGAGGTTGGTAGCTTCCACCTTTCATTGTGGTTGGTCACTTTGGTGAAGGGCCCATCAGTTGTGACATCTCTTTGTCTCATCGACTCATCGAACGGGTTCTGTGTTTCTTTACGGATCTTCGCGATGACTTCCTCCATAGCCCCGGAGGCTTCTAGAGCTTGGAGCAGCTCTCCTTTTGTCAGGCTATCCAGGTTGTCTGCAACGTCGTTTCCCAAACTACCATCCATTGAAGCGGTCTTTCCGAGGTACTGGGTTAGAGAAGTTGCGGTGACCGAGGAACTCTCTGATTCCACACGCACTAGGCGGCGGCATGATTCTCTCTTCCACTTCATCTGAGCATATGGGGAAGAAAAAGATGTAGTTTAGACTCGGGTAAAATTTGGATGAGTGCTTGGGCTAAAGATGCATGTGCTTCCCTTTCGGGATATTTGACCGGGCCGAAGTTGCCTACGTTCCCCTCACTACGAGGGAGGGGGTCCCACATGATGAGAGGCTCAGGTCATTGTAGTTCGAGTGGGTTTAGAATCTTAAGAGGGAAAGACGAACATGACGGACTTCTTGGAAGATAACGAGGATCCACCCAAGGACTTGACCGACTTCCTAGGGGACAACGCCTAGGGTCTTGATGGGAATCTTAGCGGGAAATCTCAACGGGGACCTAGGGGACAACGCCTAGGGTCTTGACGGGAATCTTAACGGGGACCTATCCAAAGATTGACGGGGTTACCTGAGGTCTTGGAGGATAACATGGATCCGTCCAAAGACTTAACAGGATGACGCTTATTAGCGAGAGAATGCAATGTGTCAAAGACAAGAAGCAAAGACGGAGCAAATTCATGCAACGCGCAATTAATTATCTGTTCAGGTTTACTTAAAACGCATTTTTATTCCTAAATGGTTGGAAAAGATTTCTCTTCTTTTTCACAACTATTCTAAATCCTGGATCAGCGGAGGCCATTACCACGTCTATAGACCCCTCGTTTTTCACCTGTACTGCACACTCCCAAGGACAGATTATCACGGGCGAGGGTCCTATAGGGAAAGCGGCTTCCACCGATCGAAGGAAATGATCCTAAGGTCTAGTGCGTCGCAAGGTTCCCGATGTGCGGGTCATCCTAATCATGATTAAGCCCCAGTCGGGATCAAGACTATTCCGAAGGCTGCACTGATATTCCGACACGATCTCATTTTGAATGAGGTGTCTCAATCCTCGACCATGATCTTAAGGATGATTAACATGACTTGTTCATTAGGGTTTAACGACACGGTGTTACCCTATCTTTAGCAGATGACCTTTGTTAATTGTGGTCATCATTAACACACGGATTAAAGGCGGGTTAGGCTACGCTTGCATTACATCAAGGAGTTGTAACCCGGGCATTAACTTGGTCACAATTGACTTTGGACACGTGCTTAAAGACAATGGCAACGTGAACTTGACCAAAAACCAACCAAAGTCATGGTATTTGTGTGTCACGGACATTTGTGGTTGACTCGGCTCGGAAGGGAAGGTGGAATGGACCCGTACACGCTCGAAGGGAACAAGAGCGCCAATCGAGCTGCATCTGGCATCCATCCCAGGTTTAAAGGGTATTTGGAACGTGCAAGGTCAAGTGCGCGTTGTGTGAAGTCAATTCTACATTCCCCTTTTGAGTCAAAAAAGAGATTTTTATTTTGTTTTTCAACATGATGAGCATGGCATAAGCAAGATATGAACAAGTATGAACAAGCATGGAGTAAACAGTTTATACACAATAAGTCAAAGAATACAAACAAAGACCAAAACTGGTATATGTACCAAGTTGCGCACAACCAAGGATTTTGAATCAAACATTTTGCAAAAGATCATTGAAACCATTTGTACAAAGCAAGTTGTGCACAACAAGAAGAGTCAAGAATTTTTTACAGAAAAGGGTTATGCACAATGAGATTTTGGAAACCATTTTTATTGACAAAAGATCATGCATAGCCAAGTTTTGGCCAAAAGAATAAAGGTAATGTGCACAAGTAAGGCTGTAAATTTGGAACCTGGACAAGCAAAAGCAGAAGGGTATTCAGAATGTTGCTGCCCTGCACAAAATTGTTAATTTGCAACATTCTGACCCTTTTACCAAACTAGCCGTACAGCTAGAACCATGGGGTTGAGATTTTTCTCAGTTTCTGCAACTTCTGATCATCATACTCCAGCTTATTGCATTTCCAGAACATATGTACTCAAAATAGCTCAAACAGAAACAACAAACACACACAAATATGCACAAAGTCAACTAACAGAAACGGGAGTTTGACCCACACAAAAGTGCCTTCAAAGCTTCTAAAGAGAAGTTTGCAAGCACTTTATCTCCCCAGCGGAGTCGCCACTGTAAGGATCCCTACCCCGCGACCAGGTCAACACGTGTCCAAATCCGGGATGGTTCCAAACATAATGGCACAATTTAACGGAGTCGCCACACTTTGTTAATTTTAAACCCAACAAAATGAAAAAGGTTAGAGGCAAAAGGTTCGGAGGTCAGGTTACGGCTTGGGAAGAGTTTTACGTCACCCAATCCGCCTCGGTCAAAACCGAGTCTCCCTTGTTAATTAATAAAAGTGCATGCGTGTGTGTGTGTGTTTTAACGAAAAATCTCTGTTTTTGACTGTTTATCAATTTTAACTAAAAAAGAAGGTTTTATTTGCAAAAGAAACAACAGAACAAGGGTCAAAAAGGTCATTTTCCCTCTGACCCAAACATTCGTACGGATGGGATGATCTTCCATGGGATTTTTACAGTTTGTTCAGAAACAGTCCAGTTCCAGGCAGAAACAGAGCATTCTGCTGAAACTGGACTTAAACAGTTCGGATTCCAGTTTTATTTCAACACAACAAACTTAAACAAAATCATTCCTATGCCTAATGATCATCAATTGACCCCAAAACGAGTATTTAGGTGTGATCAAAGCAATCATTGGAGAAAATCACACAAAGGTGATGAACATGGCCAAATGAGACAAAATGACCATTTGATGATTAAAGATGGAAACTTTATCATCAAGATAACATTTTTATACATTATTAACCTCTTAAGGACCAAATTATTGCATAAAGATTCAATCTTTATGACCCAAAATGGGATTTCAAAGCTAAATCAAAATGGGAAGATGATAAACACTAAGGTTTTATCATCCCACATGATTATCATTGCCAAATCAAAACAAAATCAACATAAAGATTTGGACTTTCACCACAAGAATGGATCCTCAAGCCAAATACAACCTTGGGACAACCTTATTTGACATAAAGATTTGATCTTTATGACCCTAAAGGGGATTTTGAAGCTAGATCAATGTTTGGATGATAAAGATTGAAACTTTATCATCCAAATGACCATCCTTGCTACCAATGAATAACATAATCAACCAAAACATGTGCTTTTTTTATTAAAATAGATCATTAATTTGTTATAAGTAAGAAATTCAACAAACCATGATCATCCGTAGGTTAGAACCACTTTCACACAAAGTGTGAAGGGCACCTTGAATCATCCATGGTTTGGACCATAATGTATAACATATATATATATATATATATATATATATATATATATATATATATATATATATATATATATATTGCTTGAAGGACAAGACTTTCAATAAGATTAAGTTTAAAGTGCTTGAAGGACAAGACTTGCAATGAAATTAAGTTGCTTGAATGGACAATACTTGCAAGAATTAAGGGATGAACAACAATAATATGAACAAACAAAAGAGATAAGATGAAGAGAAGGATGGGGGAGAAGGTGTCTTCACCTATGTTTAGTTAGGCCAATATTCCTTTCTCTTTCACTCTCAAAACACTCTCTGGAGTAATTTTAGTAGAGTAACACTAACAATAATCATTTCTCCCCCCCTCGGAATGATCAGCAAGGGGTTCAATTTATAGGCCCTGTGACCTCCCAAAGTAGCCGTACGACTAGGGATGGTGCCTTCTGGATTTTTCCAATTTTTAATTCCAGAAAGGTCCTTGTGTTCCAAATTTATCCTAGTGAGGTCCTGGTCTATCAGTTTGTCCCTAAATGGTGCCAAGAATTCCACTAATTTGGTCATTTCAGATTGGGGTACTTACACTATGCTATGCATTTATGTAGATAAAATTCAATGGTGCGTGGAAGAGGAGGGGGTTTTGTTGGCTCAAGAACTCCATCAGCAGCAGTAAGGCCTCGAGGTGATTTATATATAGAGGAAGACATTCCAGACTCCAATAATGTCATTGTGCTTTCTCAGAGACGCGATATTGCACCACAACTAAAGATGAGGGGGTTTACTAGAGGACCAGAGCCGCCAGCTAATCTAGATAAAAGACCGTTCACCCATTGAGCGAAACTAGGTACATAATTGAACATATGATTTATTCTTTAATTGACATAAATGCATGGTAGTTTTTATACATCAGCAATATTTTAATGACCATAATTTTGAACTACAAATAGTTTTCTTGAAGCTGAGGCTCGTTCGAGGATTGGCTTTCTTGTCAAATATCACTTGCCTGGTCCATGTGTGGATTGGGATGATGGAGTGCAGAACAAAAAGAAGTTGTGTGGCAGAAATTTCTTGTAAGTTCTTTTTGATTTATAATTAATCTATGTAATGGTGAAAAAAGAAATTGTTGATGTTGATTGTTTTTTTGAATGGCTTATATTATGCATCATGTACTTTCATGTATATTCAGGAATACTACCAGTTCAAAGATGTGGACCTAGAGAGAGCTAATAACTAATAAGTTAATGCTGATGCATGTGGCTAGCAACTATAAGAACTGGATGTATCGGGAGAGAGAAGCTGCAAAGAAAAGACATGGTGGGGACTTGAAAAAGTTTGCTAATGACCCTCCTAATTGGATTGGAAAAGTTAAGTGGCAAGGACTTCTTAAGAAATGGCTTACTAAAGAATAGGCGGATAAAAGTGCCGCTGGTAAGAACAATCGTGCCAAATGTGATGCGGCAGTCTACACAGGTGATTGAAGGCCCGTTGAGCAGGTTGCTTTGGACATGGTAAGGCTTTGACACACTAAACTATTAAAGAAACAAATTAAAGGATTGTAGTATATTTTTTTCCTTGCCTTGTTATGAAACTTTAATGTTCAAATGGTTTCATAGTATTCTCTTTCTATCATGTATGAGCAAATGGGATATATCCCAAGCCATTTGGAGGTATATGAAGAGACACACCAGACCCAGATTCAAACCTCAAAAGAGTGGATTTCTACTCAAGCTAGGCACATTGGGGTACATATTATACCTTAAAAGTATACGTATCTTTGCATGCCATTGTTCCATCAAGTTTCTAGCTCTATTAGTTATTTGAGCGGTTTGTTGCAATTTCCTTTTCGTGATTGTTTCAATTCGCAATTTTAGTGCAATAATTTAAGTTGGGGATATAATATAGTTAAGTTTACATTTGATATTGTGAATACCCCTTTCCGATGAAGCGATGCATCGGAAGTATCTTGTGATTATTTTTATTTACAAAGGGAATATTCTTAACGACATTAAAATTATGAGAGTCTCCACGCCGTTTTAATTAAATCCAAAACATTGAAAAACGCATTTTTTGTGGGTTCGGGGGTCAAATTACAACAGGAGAAGAATATTGAACGTTATCACTCCTATTGCCCGAATTGATCGGTCTTTCTATCATGATGCATGTGTTAGTAGTGTGTTAGTGATTTAGACCGGATCCGAAGATTGCCTACGTTCCTCTCAATGTGAGAAGCTCAGGTCAGCGTAGTTCGCAGAGAATTTAGAATAGGCAGAAGAATCGGGATCATGCATAATGAGGGGGGAATTACCTAAAGATTAGGGTTTAGAAGTAGTTCCTAGATCATCCTCGGGTTGATGAACCCTAGATCATCATCGGCTATGAAATAACATGTAAACATGAAGATCACAACCCTAAATATAGCATAAATAAGGTTTTAATCTATGAACACGAAGAACATGCGAAGAACATATTATGAACATATGAATGAACATGCAAAGCACATGAAGAAACTATGAATAAACATGCAAGAACATGAATATTAAAGATCTACATTAAAAATGATGCAAGAACATGAAGAAAAAGTTAGAAAACTTACCTATATTGGCAAGAAATAAACCTTGGATCTTCTTGAGTCTTTGAATGCTTAATTAGGGAGAAAGTGGTGTTTAAGAACTCCAAAATTCGGACTTAGAGCTCTCAAAATCGGACCCTAAACCAATAGCATGGGATTGGTTTATATAGTAAACTGAGGGGAGGATCTGATGGTCAGGATCATCCGGAGCAAGGTTGGCCGCCTGGCCATGATTGAAGCCGGCGACAAGAGTGGCCGCGTGGCCAAGGTCGACGCGTAGCAAGGTTGGCCACGTGGCCAATTCTGCTGGCTGACTTGATTCTTAAGCTAGGGTTTCTGCATGGTTTTAAGGAAACCATTTATTACCTATTTTGATAGATTTTGTCATAAATGAGATATTTAGGGAATCCGGGACAAGTCTTTGCAAGGTTTCTAATTCCTATCAAGTCCTTGTATTTTTGGGAAAGTCCTAATAAACTCATTTTCAGATTGGGTACTAACAGTAGCCCCTCGGTGACGCTTCTTGCAAGGAAATGGAGGGTCGACGATAAAAGAAGGATCCGTCTTAAACATGAGTTTCAAAACAGATGAAAGGTAAAGGAACGGCTGAACCTTGACAGGCGACCTACGTATCCGCGGGGGAATCAAGCCAAACGTAGTTCAAATCTGATGGGGAAGTTGGGAAGGACTGTCCTCTGATGGGGAGCAACGTCTTCTGCTGGGGAAAATGCACCTGCTGGGGATGAGAGATGACCGCGTCGGTCGGGTGGCTGGACCTTTTCAGGTTTCCTACGTATCCTCGGAGGAATCAAGCCAAACGTAGTTAAGAGATATTGGGGAAAGACGAGACATCGAACTTCTGCTGTGGATAATAAACCTACGGATACTATCTTGTATGAAGAACGAACATTCATAAGTAATGAAGTTATTTGGGAAAAATAAAGACTACGTTGTCTAAATAATCCCAAGATGGAATGGTAAACGCAATCAGGATTGCCAGGGTTCCTGCCGATTGCGCTAAAGTAATAGAGGCGCCGAAGTCTCTACGATCATGCAAATCCTAATAATAAATGTTGGATCTCTCGCAAACAGAAACGCCGAGGCTTCTGCCAACCACGATCGATCAAGGATACGTATGTCATAGAGGCGCCGAAGTCTCTACGACCATACGAATCCTAATAATAGATACTGGATCTCTCGCAAACAGAAACGCCGAGGCTTCTGCCAATCACGATTGATCTAGGATGCGTATGTCATAGAGGCGCCAAAGTCTCTACAACCATACGAATCCTAAGCAAATATTCGGTGAAGGATGGAAATTTTAAGGGGCTTTCTGTACCCAAAGGTAACGAATATCAGTCAAAATTGTGCTAAGGGCATTTAAAATGAATTAAGGGGAAAAGATCAGGGGCAAAAATGGAATTTTATCTGAAGGGACAAGGTTGGCCGCGTGGCCAAACACACTGAATTGCAATAGTGGCCGCGTGGCCAAGACCGCTGAGTGGTCAGATCTCCTTCACGCGGATCGCTGATCTGACGGCTGGGATAGAGAGTGTATAAGTGGCCGCGTGGCCAAGGTCGCCGTCGGGCTGACTCCTTGGTCACATCACCAGAAACCCTCCCTCTTCTCCTTCTTTCTTCTTTCTTCTTCTTCCTTCCTCCATTGTTGACGAGTTAGAGAGAGAAAATTGAGTTTTTAGAGAGAGAAATCTCAGATTTTGATAATTTTGAAGACTTCATTTCACATATTTCTTGAAGTTATGGCAGATTGGATCAATGAGGCGTTATTCAGGGATTTTCCGGGCCAAGGTGGGTATATGCTTCCACAACAAGAGAAATAAGGAGAGGGGCACGGTGATGCTCAGGGCGAGGGAAATGTAGGGGTTGACCCGGGAGCGGGTTTTGAAGCGGTACCCTTGATTCCACGGGGCAGTTTGAGACCACGAGCCGCGACTCGGAATTATCGCGATAATCTGCTGCGGTCTACGTTTGACCAAGATTACGATTTTTACATCGACTCTGAGCGTCATTGGTCGATGGGGCTTCCGGAGACGCGAGAGGTAAATTTCGAATTTTCACTCCTCTCTTTCTCGCACATTTGTATGTTTTATACATAGTATGAAATGCCAGAATAATGGAATGCTAGAATTTAAATTGCTAGACTTGTAAATTGCTAGAATGGTAACATACCTGTGCTGTGTTTACCTGCAGAGGATCAAGGCTCGTGGGTCCACAGTGACTGTGGGCAAACTGTGGGCGTCTCTGCCGGAGGGACCGGGCGGTTTACGTGCTCGGATCGAGGCTATGGGGTTTGGCCCATTCTTTGACAGCGTCCGCATGGTTGGGGGTACCCTGAAGGTGGCAGCGGTGATAGAGGTGTGCCGGGAGTTCTGGTGGGATACCACCCATACCTTCCACTTTAGTTGGGGAGAGATTACCATCACGCCGATGGATTTCGCAGCTATCACGGGGTTGAGGTTTACTGCTACCCCTTTACCTTTTGATGAGAGCTTGGCGGAGCGGCGGGACTATAGGCAGGCTCTGTTGGGAGTTGACACTGATCTGGGAGGAGGTGTCAAGGGTTATGGAGTGGAGGTTGGGAAAGTGAACCGTTTGGTGGAGGTGGCTATTGAGGCCTTTGGTAGGGGGGGGTATGATTTGGATTGTTTGGTCCGGCTGTTCTTATGGTACAGCTTTTCAGAGATCTTGTTTCCCAGTGGGGCTACTGTCTGCCGGTACTCACTGCTAGGGGCTCTTGTGGACTTGGACCTAGTCGGTGGGATTTCTTGGGGTGGAGCCGGTTTGGCTGAGATTTACCGGGCATTGGACCATTGCTCGAGGGCTAGCTCATCGGCCTTTGACGGGTTTCAGTTCGCCTTTGAGGTATGCTCTTGACTACCCTTCTTTTTCACATTGTTGAGATTTCCGCTCTATCTTTTGGTCTGAAATGTCTCTTTCATTGTATGCACAGGCTTGGGTGTACGAGATCTTCGGCGTCGCCCCTTTTCAGTTGGTGATGAGTGCCAACAAGGTTGTTCCCATCATGTCGTACTGGTGCAAGGGCAATAGGGCTCCTCCCCGCAGAAACGGGGATAGGAAGACGGTGGATGCTGCTGATCTGAGGAGGGTGTTCGCGATGTCTGAGCCTGTCGGGGTTAGATTTTACCCATGGAGTCCGGCCAATGAGGGTTCGGTGGGTCCATATGTAGTGGAGTTGACCGCTTCTAGGGTTCTGCTTGTGGGTCTCACCGGGGAGGCCATGTATCTCGGAGAGAGGGTGGTTCGTCAGCACAGGGATGGTGCGTTACCGTGGGCTCCTTATGACCCTCCTCGGGATATGCTCCGTCCTGCGAGGTTGGCGACTTTCTTGGCTCCCACTCCGGCAGAGCATTACAGAGGGAATGATGACTATGCCGGCTATGTGCGGACATGGCTGATCAGCCCTCAGGTTCGGGCTAGGATGCTATCGGGAGAGGGATCGAGCTCAGCCCGGTATGTTGGTCGGAGTCGGGATTTGGTTGACATGCCGCTTCGCTCGAGTAGCGTGAGATTAGCTTGGAGCTGACTGATGCAGATCTTGTTGAGGAGACATTCATTCCTCTGCCCGACGCTGGGGTATGGCTTTGTACTTTATATTAGTCATGTTTGCACACATTTATTTCTTTCTGCATTGTAATCATTTACCTTGGTTTCCCTTTCAGGTGACTCGGGAGGCATATATCCGTTCAGCCCGGCGGGAGAACGTGTTGATGCGCTTACTGAGGGAGGCGTACCATTCATGTACTTGTCAGAGGGACGACGTTGCGTCACCCCAGCGTCGTGAGCGGTCTCCGAACGGTGCGGGCTCTTCTCACACTGGTGGTCGAGCGGTCCGGAGTTCGGGTGTCGGTAGCTCTCGAGCTTTAGCGCGGCGTGGAGACACCACAGAGGAGGATTCTGATTAGGCCGGGCCCATCTTTCCATCTTTATTTCCTACATTGTTAGTTAGTAGAAGCAAATATGTACTGGACAAATATTTAATATGTATGCAAATGTATTTATGTACTAAAATGAAAATGATTTGTGATAACCTATTTGTACAAACTTATCACTTCACAATGTGCCTAATTTTATACAATGCATGAGCCATGGGACGGGGCAGGTACGTAGTTGCATGGATCCGTTACGGAGTGGGAGGAAATAGACTGGATTTCCGCATGGAGCGATGTTAGCCGCATGGCCATGGCGAGGCCCGGAGCAATGTTGGCCGCATGGCCATGGCAAGACTCGGAGCAATGTTGGCCGCATGGCCTAGGACGAAGTTGGCCGCCTGGCCAAGGACAACATCGGCCGCATGGTCAAGAGCATATGTGGCCGCGTGGCCAAGTCCCGCGCCGCCTCCGGTTTTCCTTTCCTGGCAAGAATCGGAAGTTGTGTAGTATTTAATGGGAGTTTGTGTCCTATTCAACTTCTTACCAGCAGCTCTTTTGATCAATTTTGAGTTCCAATCATCAACTTTCTCTTCTTTTGCCATGGATCACAATGCAAGGCTTTCTAGACTTGAAAAAGGAGCTTTCATAACATCTTTGGAGAAATGGGTTGCCAAGATATCCGGTCCTTGTCGTAGGAAGTTTGAGAAGCGCTATGGGATCAAGTGTCTTTGGTCATTTTTGCACATGAACTCCAACACTAACCTCTTGCAAGCTTGTGGGAAGTTTTGGAACAACACTCTTCATGTTTTCAACTTTTCTTTTAATGAGATGGTACCCACTTATGAAGACATCAAGGCGCTTTGCGGTTGTGAAGGGAAGGGTACACTTGCATTGCCCTTCGATCTTATTTCTTTGCATGACAAGTTGATAACCTTTGGTGTGCCCGCAGATGACATTGGTAAGTATGCTAGAGGTGGCTACGTCGACCTTTCTTGGATGCCAAGGCACTTTATGCACGCGGATGTGACCTCAGACCGTTCTTTGGACCATCTTGCCTTGTGTTTATTTGCTTCTATTCTTTTCCCTTCCGAAGTCGGATGTGCTGGGATGTTTGACCATGGTGAATGCGGCTCCTTCGGGACATGACATTGTACCAGCCATCCTTGGAGAGCTCATTTGTGGGATTCCTCATCTTGCGGTTTATGGCGGGATGTCGTGCGGCAGTGATAGACTTTTGACTATGTGGTTGCAAGAAAGGCTCCGAGTGAACAAGCCAGCGGTTTCTTCAGCGGTGGCCCCATGGATGCACCGTATCAGAGGTATGGAGGAGAGGTTCGAGGGCATGACTCTCAAGGGTTGGGAAAGGTATTTGGCGGAGATGGTGACCGATGATATCAAGTGGGTGGTGCCCCATTGGCACATTAATTCTGTGAGGGAGAAGCAAGTAGGACTGCACATGATTATAGTTCCGTCATTTTCTGGGACCACTTTTTACTACCCCGCTAGAGTACTCCGTCAATATGGTCTAGTGCAAACCATCCCCGAGGGTTGGGATGAGGAGAGGACCCGTTTTCCTTTTGTCATACTTCACTTGGATGATAGCGCTTCGGTTATCCTTTCTCAAATGTGGGGCGAGGCCGGTTTTAGCCATAGGACTCTCATCACACGCTCCAACAACACCTACCTACCACGAGAGTATTTGGATTGGTTTATGGAGAGACTTGGGCGAGCGGAGCAGACTCTAGAGGCCCTAAGGGGCACTATTTTGGCATCCTGTGCTCCTAGTTGTTCATTGAGGATGAAGGAGGCGACGGCCTATGAGAGGAAGAGGAGCATGGCTAATGGAGATGGAGATGGAGCGGGGACTTCAAGGAAGAGAAAGGATGGGGAGACTCCTAGTGTCAAAGCTAAAGGGGTTAGTGAATTTGAGGGGAGGTTTTGCGAGAATCCTAACAAGAAAAAGATTCGCCGTGGTCAAAGCATGAAGAAAGAGACCGAAGGAACGAGTGGCACTAAAGAGTAATTCCGAGGATCCTTCCATAGTCGTTGCAAACACATTAGTTTAACTTAGTTTACTTTTGTTTTAGTTCCAATTTCAGAATAGGTTATTTATTCAAAAAGTATGTCAAGCTTAGACTCATCAAATAAGTGTTAACATGCAATGACTATGAAAATAAAAGTTTTTGCTTTCAGAAAATACAACTTCTATCTTTATTGCTTGACAAGATTTGGATGTTTATTTGTTTTTTTAGACCGCACCTTTTGAAAGGCTGCCTACGTTCCCCTTTTACAAATAGGACTAAGGGGCTCAGGTCACCGTAGTTCACTCCAGTCGGACTAGAATGATTTTAGAGAAAGGGAAGATAGAAGGGGGAATGCTCTAACTTTTGCCTAGACCGCCCTTGCGGGTTTTCGATCTAGCGAGCTTTGTACGCACCCTTATTTTGCATAGACCGCCCTTTGCGGGTTTTCAGTCTATCGGGCTTCTTTTCGCGTAGTAAACAATTTTTTTATTTTTATTTTTTAGAAGGGGAGTCTAGTCATAGTAGCGTCTGAGCTTGCTGAGATTGACTGGTTCCTTGAACGGGTTGCCATCCAAATCTGCCATTCTGTCTAGTCTTGTGGCGCGCCTCGAGCTTTGGTCATTGCGTCGGCGCGTTCCTTCAAATCCCCTATTTCTCTTGAGATGTCTTGAATCGTTTCTGCAGTCAGGTGCGAGAGTATCTCTGAGCTGTTCCTCACATAAGGCTCGATTTCGTAGCAACCGAGGAGTTCTAAGTTTTCGTTTTCTCTTAGAACCAAAATCCTCTCACGCCGGTGAGCATGTTCTCGTCCATCAAGCCTTGGATTTTTCTTTGTAGAGCGACACAGTCGTTGGTGTCATGGCCTTCATCTTGATGGTAAGAGCAACTTTTGGTAGGTTCAAATAGTTGAAGGGGTGGTAATTCGGAGAGGAGTGAATGTTCTCCTAGCGGTTGCATCTTGCCCATTTGTCTTAATTGGTCGAACAATTGTGCGAAAGGGGTCCCTATTCTTGTGTAGCGGGGGACTGAGAGGGGATATTTTTCCAAAAATCTTTGCATTTTTTCACTGATTTCCTTCTCCTAGCGCGAGGGCCACGATTCTATCGTTGGTGTTGGGGTCTGAAGTTCATTCCCATGTGCCGGGTGCAGGATTGGGGTATTCGCGAGGTACTCCTTGAGGTAGCATAATGCGAACTCACATCTCGAACTCCATTCTTGGTCGCGGGTGTTGGTCCCAAAGGGCAACAAGGGTATGAAAAATAGCTAGAGGGGGGGGGTGAATAGCTGTTTTAATATTCTTTTCATACCCTTGATAAACTCAATTGCAAATGCGCACTTTATCAAGTAAGCGTAATGAAATGCGCCTAAGTGAGTGAGTGAAATGCACAGCGGAATTTAGTAATGAAAATAGGCGCAAAGTGTGATAAAGGGGCGCACACACACTCTAAGTATTTTGGCTCAAAGTGGTTGAAATAAGGAACTAAGGCAAATGATATAACAACACAACACAATTCAGTTCAATCAATCTACTATGAGTAAACAAGCAAATAGTGAGTGAAAATAATAACTTGAAAGAAATGACAAGATAATGACACAAGCTATTTGGAGAGGTTCGATCAATGAAAGATCTACGTCCTCTACCAAGTTGGTTAGTCTTGGATTTCTAATGGAGATCTTATATAATGAGTGAGTGTTACAAATTACAATGTTTGAGCTTATACACTAACTCAAGATCTATTACTATGAAAGAACAAATCCAAAACAATAACCGGTGTATCTCTTAAAGAAGAATCTAAATGATTAATCTTAAAGAGGTGCGTGTGTGTTCTTAGTATCAAGGCTCTTTAGATCTTTGAGATGGAGAGCACGAGAAACTAAAGTGTTAAGACTTGAAGATCTGGGCTAAGGATGATGGTATGAAGATGTTCTTGAGAAATCTGGAAAAACGAAGGCAATCTTCAAATCTTCAACAAATGCTTTGAGAGAGAAATTCTTGAAATTCTTAGCAAAACTCAGCAACTTCAAAATGTTGAAGATATGGGGTATTTATAGTGAACTTCAAAAAACTAGCCGTTGGAAATCCTTGTGGATAAGATGAGCTGTCGCTCGTTGATTGGAGCATGCATATATTATGGCCATTTTGACACTCAACATAAATGTGACCGTTGTGGACACGTGTCAATAGATTAGGCGCATATGCATCTTTTAACCACCGTTGGATCATTGGCGTAATTTGAATTCTCTTCAAGTCTTCGAGTCTTCAATAAATCACTGAGTGTTGAATAAACACTTTGAGGCGCGTTTGAGCCAAGAGGCGCATTGAGCCAACAGGCGCACAGTAATTGTGCGTTTAAATCAAGGGGCGCAGAGGCGCGTAACATAGCTTATGAAGAAATCCTTATGCGCGCACTCTAAATGGCGCATGGCGCGAATGTAGAAGGCGCGTGGCGCGTGGCGCAGGAGGCGCATAAGCGCGGCTCAAACTCACTGAGTGATTTTTCTTGAAACTTGATCTTCTTGCCCTATTTCTAAGCCTATTCTATAACAATGGACAATTTAAAAAATGAAGTATAAATACTTCTTACATGTGGGTCTAAAGTCCATGAAATAAAACTTAGGTGATGGATCAATCAAATCTAATAAATCCTATTACATTAAAACTGAGATATGTGTGGGCATACCCAACAGCGGGCCCTTTCTATTTCTCTGAGTGTCGGCTCCCCCACTGTTGTAAAATGGTTGAGGTGTTGTAGTAACTTGATGAGTTCTTCCTTTTCGGCTTTGTTTCGAGGAGACTGCATTCTCAACACGGCTCGAACTCACCGACTGATGGTCCTCCACGAGGTTGTGGAGGGGGTCGCTTCTTGGTGCTCCTCGGTTGTCTCGATCTGGTTATAGCCGGCAAACCCATCAACAAACGACTTGACCACATAATGGGCGGTTGCGTCCACCAACATTTCGATATTTGGCAAGGGGAAGTCATCCTTCGGCGTAGCTTTGTTGAGATCCCAAAAATCCACACATACTCTGACTTTACCGTTGGATTTCTTGACAGTCACCAGATTTGATAACCAAGTTGGATACTCGATCACCCTGATGAAACCCACACGGAGTAGCTTCTCAATCTCTTCTTTCACTTGCAAAGACCATTCCGGCTTAATGCGGCGCAGCTTCTGTTTGACTGGCTTAGCGTGTGGTGCTGTCGGGATTCTGTGCTCTACGATCGAGTTGTCAAGCCCCGGCATGTCTTTATAAGACCATGCGAACACATCCACATATTCTCTGAGTAGCTCAATCAGTGCTTCCCTTTCGGCTCCGCTGAAGAAGCTTCCGATCTGCGTTTCCTTAGGCTCAGCTTCGGTTCCCAAATTCACGCACGTTAACACCTCATCGGCAGCTTGGGCTCGAGAATCCTTTTGATTAATAACCTGTTCTGAGATTTCTTTAATGTATTCATCATTTAATGGGTCTGTGTCTGCCTCTTCTAATGAATCATTATTAACCAAGTGTATATCATTAGTTTGATTATTAGCCAATTTATCAGTTAGAAGAGTGACTATGGAGGGATACTCGGAAAGGTCGAGGGTTTCATTCATGGCAAAAGGGAATATAGCGTTTGCAACAAGATCATAGTCTTCGGACGTAAGGTCGTCAGACTTAGAGGAAGACTCAAATTCAAAATGTAAAACACTAGACTCTGGGGACGGGGATTTTGGGTGAGTGACAGGAGATGCTGTAGGAGTGGCGACAGGAGAAGGAGTAAGCCCCAATGTTCCCACCATAAATTCCGGAGTAGCTATAGGTCCCCCAATGATCCACCAATTCTTGAGTTTGTCCCCCATGGGTACCACCAATGTCCTTGGGTCCACCTTATCTTCAGAATCGTCTCCAATGACGGCAACCATGTCTTCGTGCAGCCCCAGATTACCCAGATGTTGAAGCAGAAATTGGCCATCCCACGTCTCAGTCAAACTCGGAGTTTCTGCGGCTTCTATTGCTGGCTTGTTAAGGGTTGCGGCTTCAGGTTGATCTGCCAAGTCATCTGCGACCTTGGTGGAGTACTCATGCCTGATGGTTCTAACTCTGCCCGTGGCTTTGTCATATTCCATGTAAGTCAGCTTCATGTTGGACCGATCCAATTCCACATCTCTGAAAATCTCGAACCCTTTCTGTAACTTCCCGGTGTGGTCAATCCATGGCTCGGCGAACTCAAAACACGAAAACTCCTCGCCTTCCCTGACAAAGTAGCTATTCAGGGATAGGCGGTATGGCCGCATTTCAGGCTTTTTGTAGGGAAGCTTCATCTTTTTAAGCAAATCCATCCTTTGTTTCTCCATCTTGTCCTCAGGAGTAAGGGTGTATCCAAGACCGAACAATCCTCGGTGATCAATCTCTCTAACCAGACTTATGGGACCTTGCAAGTTCTTACCTAGCCCCAGCCCCGGTACCCATATTACGCAGTATCTTGACAACAGGTGCCACTTTATCCGTTGTTTTGGTGAGGTCGATGGTGCAGATCTGTGCTTGAGCGACTATTTCGAAGCCATTGAAGAGTCGGCTCTCTTCCCCATGGTGAATCTGTAAGACAGGAACGCCCTTGGTGTCCGTCCCTTGGGCAGTTACGAGATCGCTGTAGATGATGATCACTTCATTACTAGATTGAAACTTCACACACTGGTGCAGGGAAGATTGGACAGCGCCCGATTGATGTAACCATGGCCGGCCAAGGAGGAGTGAGAAGGTTGCGGGGATGTCTATAACGTGGAAGTCGGTTGGTAGGATCTTTGTTCCGATGGTAATGGGCAAGGTGGCTTCGCCTATCACGGCGCGGCATGTAGAGTCATAAGCTTTGATGGTTTGCTTGGATGGGCGTAAATCAACACCATGAACGCCAACCACATCCATCATCCTTGAAGGCAGGATATTAATAGCAGAACCATTATCAATGAATACACGGGGAATTTTTTTGCCATTTACCTCGACAGTGATGTATAAAGGCTCATTATGATCAACTCCGAACACTGGCTTGTCTAGCTCCGAGAAAGTGATGATGTTCCCATAGTGGATATTACCAATCATGTGGGTGACGTCCTCCGGGGTAATAGTGGATGGTACCATGGTGGCGGCGAGGTTTTGCTCGAGCATGAGGCGATGGGCTAGGGAGGAGGTGAGTAGGGAGCAGAGCGAGATGTGGGCTTGGGTTTGTTTGAGTTGAGTGAGGATAGGGTCTTCTTTGTCTAGGTCGGCTTGCTCGGGTTCCTTCCCAAAGACTTTCTTTGCACCCTTTGGGTCGGATTGGTACACTTGACCGGATCTCGTAAGGAGACAAACTTCTGCACGTAGCTCCTCCAAAGACAATGGCGTGTCAGGACAAGGGGCGAAACTTCGGTCTTTTCGGCCTCCTCGAAGATTTCGGCCCAAGAAAGAGGTTGAGAGGGTTTGGGACTCTCTTCCTCTAGAGATTTGACTTCACTCACTAGTTCTTCTAAAGACAATAAGTAGCAAGAAGGTTCTTTATTATTAGTCATTGAAATACAGCCCACCTCATCACAGTCCGCCACAACAGGCTCGGCCGGATCAGTGATCTCACTAAGTTCTACCATGAGTACATTGCTAGCTATATAATCTCTAGGGTCTTCGACAACTCCCTTGTGGATGAGCTCTTGCACGGCTTTCTTGAGTCAAAGCATTCTTCGGTAGTATGACCGGTGCACTTGTGGTAGTGGCAGAACTTTGACAAATCGCAACCAAGATGGGGGAGGTGTCCTTCTAATGGTTCGAGAATTTCTAACGTCACCAATGCCATGAAGATATCCACCATCGTGAGCCCTATCTTGTCAAAGGCATCTATGAGCTCTAGGATACTGATCTCGCATGTTTGCACCATATTCACCCCACCCCCATTGTTAGGAAGAGGGTTATTCACCACATTAGGACCCTTCGGCTTCTCAATCTTCTTGTCATTGATCAACCCTTGAACTACGCATTTCAGTTGAATACAACCATCCGTTGTGTGCCCGATGTGTTTGTGATACTTGCAGAACTTGGAGGCGTCCAAATCGGTTCTTGGGTAGGCGGGTTGGTAATTCTCTAAAGGCTTGATAAGACCTCTCTTGACTAACACGTCAAAGACCTTCCCCATGGGCATGCCAAAATCATCAAAATGCTCCCTCTGTTGTGGAGCCCCATTCCTTGTTACGGCTTGGACATCTAGCGGGACCTCTTTCTGGACCATATTCACTTGGCCGACGGCCTCCTTTCCACCCCTAGGAGGCTCAGGCGCAGTAGGAGCCTTGTAGCGGAAGGAGTTGTTGTTGTTGGTCTTTGGACTTTCTTTTGGCGGCACAATCCCAGTGAACCCTGCTTCGTACCTTACTCCGGCGTCAACCATTTCCCGCAAGTCAGGGAAATAACCATTGCCGATGGCTGCTTTCATCTCCGGTAGCAAGCACTTGTAGAAAATCTGCTTCTGTTCCTTTGCTTTTGGTGGGTATTGGACCTCACACAACCGATGGTTCCACCTCTTGTAAAAATCATAAATAGCCTCGCCGGGCTTTTGCATAGTGTCTCAAGATCCGTTCGATTCACATGCCAATCCAAGTTAGCTTGATACTTCTCACAGAAAATGGCGCTGATTTGATCCCACGTTTGCCTCTCGCTTGGTTCTAGCCCCAAGAACCAACGCAGAGCAATACCATCCAAAGTGCTATGGAATACACGAGCCATTTGTTCGTTGGTGCAATCACGAGCCCTCATGGCCAACACATAACTATCCAAATGAGTCATAGGACACGAGTCACCATGAAACATTGCCACTTTAGGCATCTTGAAATCCTTGGGGAGAGCCCCCACTTGGCTAGGGTTGATTGTCTTGGTAGTCGGTGCACTTTTCTTATCCACGGTCTCAATCAACTTGCGCATTTGCTCTTGCATGGCCGTGACCACAGGGTGATTGGAGATGTCGGGTATAGATTCTGACAGAATGACGGGAGGAGTAGTGGAAGTAGTGGCAGCGGCCATCCCAATACTCAGAGGCAACGAGGGTGCGGGTAGTTTGCTAGCAGAGAGGTAGCCACCAAGCAGTTCAGGGGAAGTTCATAGACAGCCTTGTTCTTGCTCATGGTAGTGAAACCTTGTTGGGTGTAGAGGGAAGGAGGTGGAACATTGCGGTAGCTTGGGAATGGGAAGGCAGTGGCATTGGTGTTGGGGGGATAGTTGGTATTGACCTCTTCATCCTCGACATAAATGAAATTCTCACCATCGGGCACCAGTTTAGTTCCCTTTTGTTGAATGTGACCCTTCAACTGTTGGTTCTGGTCTTCCAACATCTTGTTGCTTTCTTCGAGATTCTTGATCTTGGCTTCGAGACCGGCGAGGAAGTTCTGGAGGCTTGGGGGAATACCATTGAGAGTAGCCTCAGTGTTGAGCTCGGCGGCACTAGCAGGAGGAGCAGAGGCTGAAGATGAAGCGGGAGTTGACATTGCTGATGACGAGACTGAGAACGTGGACGGAGTAGAAGCTTCACGTTGTAGTCGACCACCCGAACGGATCCAAACTTGCTTTGCTGAAAGGTTGAAGGGCAATGAAGCTTTTAGGAGTGGGGGAAGGCTCATGCAAAGTATATTTTAATTTACAAAAACATACATTATTTACATTCTAATTGGTTGGAAGGGGTACCCCTTTTTCGCAACTAGTTAGAAGACTACGATTAGTGGAGGCCATCACTACGTCTATAGACCCCTCGTTTTTCACCCGCATTGCACACCCCCAAACGGACAATTTGGGCGAGGGTCCTATAGGGCAAGCGGCTTCCACCAACCATCGGATCCTACGACTAACCCTTCCTTAAAGGCATTTAACGCGATGTTTATGTTGCATCCTACGCAAGTTAACGATGAGCGGAGATCTTGACAACAAACACTCATCTCACCATGGCACGTCCCTTGTACGGAAATCACTTTTTTGTGCACTTTCTCTCAAAGATCTCGATTCATCATTGACTTGGGGATGACTCAACATAGACAGCACGTTAATTGACTATTAAGAAAAAGCTAGCCAAACCAACCGGTCAAAACCTAGGTGTGTTACCTATACTAGTGTGGGTTGACACGGGTTAGGTAAAAGGTTCCCACCGTATACGGTGAGTGGAATAGACGAGTGACTCGAAAAGAGTGCGACAGTAGCGCACAAATTCCTGCACATCGAATACTCCGGGTAATGGGGACCTGTGCAGTGCTGACACGGACTAGTGGTAGTGTACGGTAAAAACTAATTCTTTTTTAAGGAGAAAAGAGAGAAGTTTTTAATGTTAGGATGATGCAATGCAATGCATGAGAGAGAGAGAGAGAGAGAGAGAGAGAGAGAGAGAGAGAGAGAGAGAGAGAGAGAATAATGTACAAGGGAGCATAGCAGAGTTTTGTTTGACCCTAATACTAAATCGAAGACAATAAGGGTACATGGTACAAGGTACAAGGTACAAGTATTAACATGGCGGAGTGCGCGGGTTGTCGCGACCCCGGACCCCGCGGGCCCGAGACCGCGATCTGGACGTCGACTCTAAAACCAAAACTGAGAAATACTGAAGTTAAAAATTCCATTTGATACCAAAAGGGTAATGATCCAAAGTTTTACAAAACCAAGTTTGATAAAAACTAATTACAACTATCATAAACTTCCACAAGTTTATGCCCAACAAAATACAAATATACAAATCTTAGTGACGTCATTGTTTGGTACAACTATCCCAAAATGGTTACACATTTACATAATGTAAACCAACCTATAATAACCTTCCCCAAAAGAATGGATCCACACTCGACGTCCTCTTTCTCGTGATCAGCGAGACTAATCCTTAGCACCTGGGGGGGTTAAGGAAAAACAAGATAAAAGAAAAAGGGGTGAGATAAATCTCAATAAGTTACTAATGCAACTACATGACATGCTACGATGCACGAAGCAATAAGCAATAATAAATATCACATAGCACATAGCATTTATCACATAACAGATGGCAGCGGAAATAAACACATAACAAAGGATATAGCCAAGGTTTTCCAAACCGGGACATCCAAATAAAGGATCGCTGCGCAGCTTCAATTATCAACCAATCAACATCTTCATAATAGCATGAAAGCCGAAGAGAAAACCCCGGTACCGGAACCAATAACCATAAAAGTGCCACAAAGGACAAGGACCATGACACAAAGTCATGCCCGCTAGCTAGATACATTCACAAGGAACGCTAACTTGACTTTTCCAAGGCCAATCTGGAAAAGGGTAAAGAAGGGGGCAAAACAATGGTCAACATTATAATGGACTTGGCTTTGCCATTATAATCTTTCCCATCGCCCAAACACACACAAAATACCAGCTGGGATTTCACGTAAAGGCTAAGTAATAAAATACTAGCACGATAAACAACAAAGGATTCCAAAGTAGGGAACCATGCCAAATAATCACCAAGAAGATGAAATGAACCAACAATACACAATAAGGGTGCTCCAGAATCCAACTTAACAATTAATGAATTTCAAACACAAACTTGATCACAAAGGACCTAATTCTATCACTAAAGTGTACTACAATGTTCACTAAGGTCAACTAGAAGGACACCCAAGGCTTAGACCAAAACGTGTTCTTCAATCACAACTTAACAACAAATGTAAATTTTCAGAGATCTGTGCGGCCGCCCAAAATGGACCGTGAGTTCGCCCAAAATCCCTCAGAACAAGAACAAAAGCTTTCAGAAAGGTGCGCGGTCGCCCAGACTATTTTGTGGGGCCGCCCAATCCTCAGAATTGCCAGAAATCGGGAAGAACAACATGGGTTCTTCCATTTTCAAACCCAAAACACATTCAACCAAAATCCAACCTTCCAACTCATATACTAATGTACCAAAACAACTAATAAGTCAAAAAAAAAGACTCAAACAACAACATTTAACAACCAAAATCCAGAATCAAACCCAACATTCAAGATTTCACCATTTTTGATCAAAACCCAAAATAAATTCTCAATAAATTCAAAACTCAACCAAACTTCAAATATAACACATCAAACATTATCTAAACACGATATGAACATTTTAGCATTAAAATGGGGGAAAAGTAACTTACTTGAATTTTCTCAAAGTTGATGGATTTCAATTCTTTTTGATTCTACGCGATCCTATCGACGATCTAAACAATGTTCAAGTTTTAAGAAATGAATGATAATGAGAGGAAGATGGAGAAAAAGAAGAGAGAAGGAAGGGGAGAAAAACTTACCAATGCCAAGGAGAGAGAGAGAGAGTTGTGCTGGGAATGGGAGGGAGTAGGGTGAGGGAGATGGAGTGTATGAGGGAGAAGGAGGTGTAGGGAGAGGGTAGGAGTAATTTAAAAACTTACACAATGGCCCCCTCCTCAATACTACCCAACTCAAAACTCCCCACTAACAACTAAGACCCAACATTTCTACACTAGCACAAATGACCCTAATAAAATGCTAGGCATAAATTATAACACATAAATTGCACACATAAATATTTAAATAAATAATAATTTAAATAAATAATTAAGCAAATAAATAAATAATAATTATTTAATTACTAATAAAATAGAGCCTATATTTCGGGTCGTGACATTCACTCCCCCTTAAAGAAAATTCGACCCGAATTTTAACGAGACTCACCTTAAACAAAAAGCCACGGAAATTTCCTCTCGATCTCATCACGAAGCTCCGACGTCGACTCCTCGATATTATGGTTCCTCCAAAGGAATCGAACCAACGCAATGCTTTTGCTCCTCAACTCTTGGACTTTGGAATCTAGGATCCGGACCGGTCGTTCCTCATAAGTCATATCGGGCTCAATATCCTCCGGTACCCTCGGTAACACATGAGATGGATCATGAACATACTTCCGAAGCATAGAAACGTGAATGACGTGCAAACGGTCTAAGGATGACGGTAACGCAAGACGATATGCAAGAAGTCCCACCTTTCCCAAAACCTCAAACGGACCAATAAACCTCGGAGCCAATTTGCCTTTCTTCCCAAACCTATGAATACCCACCTTCGGAGACACTTTCAAGAACACCAAATCACCGGTCTGAAAACTAAGATCTCGCCTTCGGTTATCTGCATAGCTCTTATGTCGACTCTGAGCTGTTTTCAATCGATCCCGGATAACTCTAACTTTCTCAACCGAATCCCGAAGCAAATCAATACCCAAAACTTTCGCTTCACCAACCTCATCCCCCTACACTTTCTTCCATACAAGGCCTCAAACGGTGCCATCTCGATACTAGCCTGATAACTTCCACTAACGGTAGGTGCGAATCCCAAGAATCGGAAAAGTCTATCGCATAAGCTCGCAACATATCCTCAAGAATCTGAATAGTCCTCTCGGATTGACCGTCGGTCTGAGGATGAAAAGCCGTACTGAATCGCAAATCTGTACCAAAGCTTCTTGAAACGCCTTCCAGAATCTAGAAGTAAACCTCGGGTCTCGATCTGACACAATGCTAACCGGAACTCCATGCAATCTCACAATCTCATCAATGTAAAGGGTCGCAAGCTTCTCCATCGAATATCTGATGTCAATAGGCAAGAAATGGGCACTCTTGGTCAATCTATCCACTATTACCCAAACACTGTCATACTTCCTACGGGTACGAGGTAGTCCCGTAACGAAATCCATAGTCACATGCTCCCATTTCCACTCGGGAATCTCTAACGGCTGAAGTAGTCCTGCGGGTCTCTGATGCTCGGCTTTGACCTGCTGACACGTTAAACACCTCGAAACATACTCGGCTATTTCCCTTTTCATATTAATCCACCAAAATTGTTGCTTCAAATCCTGATACATCTTCGTACTGCCCGGATGAATAGTATACCTCGATTTGTGACCCTCATCAAGAACTCTCTGTTTAATTCCATCAACATCCGGAACATACAAACGACCACGGAAACTCAAAACTCCACTCGAACTCAATGAAAATCCTCGAAGTTCTTTTCCTTCAATTTATCCATTATCTTCACCAACTCGGGATCCTCTTTCTGAGCTTCCTTTATTCTCTGAATTAGGGTCGGAGACACCCTAATGTTCGCAAAAATAGCCCCATGTATCGATTCACGAGGAGACCAATCTCGAACATCCTCAAGCATTTTCCACTCTCGAACCATCATCGAAGCCACATAAGATTTTCTACTAATCGCATCGGCTACTACATTCGCCTTCCCCGGATGATAAGAAATCATACAATCGTAATCCTTCAATAATTCCATCCATCGGTGCTGTCGGTTATTCAACTCTTTCTGGGAGAAAAGGTACATCAAACTCTTATGATCGGTAAAAATCTCAAACTTCGCTCCATAAAGGTAGTGTTTCCACTTGTGCAACGCAAATACAATAGCCGCTAACTCCATATCATGAGTCGGGTAATTCTGTTCACTAGGGGTCAACTTCCTCGAAGCATAAACAATTACTTTCCCATTCTGCATCAACACACAACCCAAACCCTCTTTCGAAGCATCACTAAAAATCACTAGGCCATCGCTCCCATTAGGCAAAGTCAAGATCGGTGCGGTAGTCAACCTCTCCTTTAATTCCTCGAAGCTCTTGTCACATTTCTCGGTCCACACAAACGGAACATTCTTCCGAGTCAACTGAGTCATCGGAGTAGCAATCCTTGAAAATCCCTCAATAAATCTTCGGTAATAACCGGCTAAACCCAGAAAGCTTCTAGTCACTGATTCGGGTCTTTTCCAATCCACTATAGCTTCAATCTTTGATGGATCCACCGAAATCCCATCTTTAGAAATCACATGACCCAGAAATTGTTGGGTTTCCAAGTAACATGCGCAGCGGAATTTAGCATTTAAAATTTTAAGAAACCCAAAGCCATGGATCCGTTCATATGATTAAATCAAATACAACATAAGAATAAAGGAATAAACTAACCCTTGATGGCTATCAAATTCTCTTGGTCTTTGGTGGAGGTTTGAAGACTTGATCACGATCACAAAGCTTGAACACGAACTTTGAAGATGATGATTTTCACCCTCTAGGGGTCACACACAATAGAACGAATCTTTAAAAAGGACTATATTGGAATTTTGGAAATTCTGGACATTCTGAAGAGTGGGCGACCGCACAGTATCGACTGGGCAGCCGCACACTTAGGACAGTTTTGTACCAGTTTTGCTTCAGATAGTTGTGCGATCGCACAGATGATTTTGGGCGGCCGCACAGTGCTGTCGGGTGGCAGATTCCTAATTTGATTTGGAAACGAATTTTGGAAGGATTTTGACACAAGGTTCCTATTTGGAATAGGTCATACTTGTGTATAAAAGACCAAATTCGGCCAGCATGATGGACCCAATTGCCGAAGAATATGGAACATCATTCATTTTCTCACGCTCATCTTTTGTCTTAGGACATTGAGACGCTTAGAGAAACTCCATGTAACACGGGCAAGGTTCCTCTCTTAGAATTTTCCATACGGAATCTTCTAATGACCTTGTCAATGTATGTACTTTGGCTTAAACCAAGTAGCCTCCTTGATCTATCTCTATAGATTTTAATGCCAAGAATATATGCGGCTTCACCCATATCTTTCATTGCGAAGCACTTTCCTAACCAAGTCTTCACAGACTGAAGTGTAAGAATGTCGTTTCCAATGAGCAATATGTCATCCACATATAAAATAAGGAATAGCACTATGCTCCCACTAATCTTCTTGTATACACAAGGCTCATCTTCGTTCTTGATGAAACCAAACTCTTTGACCGATTCATCAAAACGGAGATTCCAACTCCTAGAAGCTTGCTTCAATCCATAGATGGATCTCTGCAATTTGTATACCTTAGAATCTTGTTTAAAACCTTCTGGTTGTGTCATATACACATCCTCTTGGAGTTTTCCATTCAGGAAAGCGGTTTTGACGTCCATCTGCCATATTTCATAGTCATGATATGCGGCAATGGCAAGCAAAATTCTTATAGACTTGATCATTGCTACGGGTGAAAAGGTCTCATCATAGTCAATACCATGAACTTGCCTATAACCCTTCGCTACAAGCCTAGCTTTGTAAGTATGCACCTTCCTATCCATGTCAGTCTTCTTCTTGAAGACCCATTTGCATCCTATGGTTTTTACACCTTCGGGCGCATCAATCAAATTCCAAACTTGATTGTCTTGCATGGATTGCAATTCGGATTCCATGGCTCCAAGCCACTTGTCAGAATCAGGAGAAGACATCGCCTCTTGGTAGGTTGACGGTTCATCATTCTCAATGATTTCTACCTCATTACTATCCGTTACGAGAAATCCATATCTCTCGGGCTCGGATCGTAACCTACTAGATCTGCGAGTTGCTTGTGTACTTTGAACAGGTTCCACAACTCCTTGTGGTTCTTGTTCTTGTTCCACTATTGGTTCAGTGTTATTTTCTGGGTCTCGAATTTCTTCAAGATTTATTTTACTCCCACTGATTTCTTTGGAGAGAAACTCTTTCTCTAGAAAGACACCAGTTCGGGCAACAAACACTTTGTTGTCCTCTCGGTTGTAAAAGTAATATCCTTTAGTTTCCTTAGGATATCCCACGAAAATACATTTATCAGATTTGTGTGTGACCCTCTAGGATTATACTAAGTTGGCAATGAGCTCAAACATGATCCCATAAGATATGATTAGGTTCTAGCAAACCGTCATACCTACCCAAATAGTATAACTAGACACAAGTTCGCATTCCTTTTGAATATGTCACAATCCCTTTGTCCACAATGTCATTGAACACAAGTCATGGTCAAATAGTCAACTTGTTTTGTTCAATACTTTCTCGATTCCGAATATGTTGATAATCCAAATGACATTGATCCAATCAATTCATCTGAGTCCGGCCGAACATTTCATCAACATCATTCCTACGAGTGGCCCAAGCTTGACATCTCTCCGAGGAGGGACAAATCCATTTAGCTTATTATTCTTCCCAACGGGATTTCGATTATGCCAATCATACCCTTTATAACTACTCGGTTAAAAGTAGCGTTTGAATATGTCAAACATAATGTTCATCAAGTGGAAGACTATAATAACTTCATGTCTAAAGATTCAAATGACATAACTAATATGAGAATTTGATAGCCATCAAGGGTTAGTTTATTCCTTTATTCTTATGTTGTATTTGATTTAATCATATGAACGGATCCATGGCTTTGGGTTTCTTAAAATTTTAAATGCTAAATTCCGCTGCGCATGTTACTTGGAAACCCAACAGTGGTATCAGAGCCCCGTTCATGTTGATTATTTCAATACCTAGATCATGTTATGTGTATATAAATTGTTTATGTGCCTTGCATGATTTGAATATTGGAATACCTGTTGTTTATGTGTTTTGTGATTTTATGTGGTTTATCGTTTTGCAACTTTAATCGCACGATTCAATCGCAATAAATAAATTATGGTGGATTCAGAATTGTTGATTATTAATTTTTGATTGGATCAAGGTTTTAATAATCGGGGAAAAACGATTTTGAGACAAAATTTTCGAACTTTGAAAATTCTGCACATTCTGATGGTACTGGGCGACCGCACAAAACGCCTTGGGCGGCCGCACAGTTTTGGGCGACCGTACAATGGATTTTTGGGCGGCCGCACAAGTTGATCAGAAGGTCTGATTTTGGTTGAAAACCAGAATCTGGAATTTTTCGAAAGATTCAACAAAACCAGTAACAGAACCAGTCCAGACTTGCAGATCTGGAATGGGTTTTGGGTAGTTGGTTTGTGTGTGGATTTTGGGGTTTGATTTTCCTATTTGTTTTAGTCTTGTGATTCTAAGATTGGTTCAAGGTTTGGATGGCTAATCTGCGTTCATCGAGATTGTGTTTCCCAAACTTGATCACAATCAAAGTTTCAAAGATAAAACGAAGTTAGAATTATAAAGAGTTCATAATTACTAAAATTGAGAAACAAAGTTCTTGATTCAATGATTGGAGATCCATGTGGAATTGTGAATGCAATTGGCCTACGTTCATCGAGACCATCTATTGCTTAGTTTCGGCCACATGGACTACTTTCTTGGTTTCTTGAATTAGTGCGGGATTGTGGTTGCCTAATGGCTTAGTTCGACCGCGCTTCTTGTTGTCTTGATTTGGAGATAATAACCAAAGTTGAAATAGTCTCATCCTCATAATTATAGAGAAACTAATGACACATAAATATCATGCTTAAATTAATGGAGATTAATTTAGTGTCTGAACTTGATGTGTAACATGTTTATATTATGTGCTCATAAATGTGTTATATGCTATATGTGATGAACCTTCAAAGAAAGTTTTAAGTCTTTTATTGCCATGCCATGATTAAAACACTTGTTAGTACATGAGTGATTTTAATGTAGATTCGCCCTAGCGAGGTGCATTAAATTTATTTATGTATGAGCAAGATAGATAATGTGGGCACGCCCTAGCGGGACACATTAACTATGCGTTTAAAATGGTTAGACTTAATTGGGCGTCAAAACAGTTTTGGGCTTAGGCAAAGATGAGGTTTAACATGCTTTTTGAAATTGGATTTCTTAAAGAATCTCATAAAAGGAACTAAGAGTCATATGAGATATGATTGACAAGAGTTGTCTACCTAATTAATTTGATTTTGTGTAATCCGCCTTAGCGGACTTGAAATTAAATTAAAGTTGGATCTTAACCCATTTAAATTATATTATACATTGGATGTATATGAAGGTTATATAATTTAGTGGGAGTATTTTGTTTGAAAATACATTATTTATCTCTTTAATGAAAATCGGTACTTATTAAATTTTGGAAATTTTGCATATTTGTAGATAATGACTAATAACACTCAATCAATGTAGTTGCGATCGATCCTTGAGAAGGATAAGCTCGAAGAGAATGGTACCAACTTTATGGATTGGATCCGTAGCATAAGAATCGTTCTTAGGCAAGAAGATAAGTTGTACATTCTCGATGGGCCTCTCCCTGCTGAACCACCGCCTACTGCCCCTAGGGTAGAAAGAGACAATTACAAGAAACATCGTAATGATTCTAGAGATGTAAGTTGTCTCATGCTTGCTGCTATGTGCTCAAAACTCCAACAAAGTTTGGAACATTTGGAAGCCTATGAGATAGGCGTGGAGTTGAGAACCATGTTTCAAGAGCAAGCTAGGCAAGAGAGGTACAAGACCATTGTTGCATTCACTACTTGTAAAATGAATGAAGGGCAACAAGTGAGTCCTCACTTTCTTAAAATGAAAGGTTATGTAGAGCACCTTGAGAAACTTGGCTATCCAATCCCATTGGAGCTAGCCACGGATCTCATTCTTAATTCATTGCCTAAAAGTTATAATCAGTTTGTAATGAATTATAACATGCATGGAATGGATAAGAATCTCTCTGAGTTGCATGGGATGCTCAAAACTGCAGAGATGAAAATGTGGAGAAAGGTTCTCCCGTGCTCTTGGTTCATGATGGGAAGAAGCCTGGTGCCAAAGGCAAGGGTAAGGCAAAAGTTGTCAAACCCAAGATAAGCAAGGCAAAGGTTGCCAAGGCTTCTGAGGCAAAACCCGATACACAAAAGGATGCAATTTGTTTCCATTGTCAAGAAATTGGTCATTGGAAACGTAATTGCAAGGCTTTCTTGGAAGAGCAAAAGAAGAAGAAGAGCAGCAAGGCTGCGTCGACTTCAGGTATCTATATGATAGATATTCTCCTTTCTACCACTGATTCTTGGGTATTGGATACCGGATGTGGTTCTCACATTTGTCTAAATGTGCAGGGACTAAAGAATAGGAGACTGCTTAAAGAAGGTGAAGTAGATCTACGCGTGGGGAATGGAGCAAGAGTTGCTGCATTAGCCGTAGGGACTTATGAAGTCACTTTACCTTCCGGATTAATTCTTGTTTTGAACAATTGTTATTATGTTCCGGATTTAAGCAGAAATATTATTTCAATTTCTTGTTTGGATAATGAAGGTTTTAAGTTTCTTATTGAGAATAAAAAATTTTCTATTTATTTAAATGATGTGCTTTATGGTATTGCTAATTCATTTAATGGCCTTTATGTCTTGGATGTCAAGAATGAAAATAATTTCTATCATGTAAATAAGAAATCTAAACCTAATGATATAAATCATACTTATTTGTGGCATTGCCGTCTTGGTCATATTAATGAGAAGCGTATCTCAAAACTCCATGGGGACGGACTTTTGGGTTCATGTGACTTTGAGTCATATGATACTTGTGAGTCGTGTCTTCTTGGAAAAATGACTAAGACACCTTTTACCAAGTTGGGTGAAAGGGCAAGTGACTTATTGGGGTTGATACATTCCGATGTATGCGGACCATTAAGTAGCAATGCTAGGGGAGGATTTCAATACTTCATAACCTTCACTGATGATTATAGTAGATTTGAGTATGTTTACCTAATGAAACATAAAAGTGAAGCATTTGAGATATTTAGAATATTTCAAAATGAAGTAGAAAAACAACTTGGAAAAAGTATAAAGGCACTTCGATCAGATCGAGGTGGTGAATACTTAAGTCAAGAATTTGATGATCAATTAAAGAATTGTGGAATAGTTTCGCAATTGACTCCACCTGGAACACCACAATGGAATGGTGTGTCCGAGAGGAGGAATCGGACTTTGTTAGACATGGTTCGATCAATGATGAGTCAAGTTGATCTACCAATATCCTTTTGGGGTTACGCCCTAGAAACCGCTGCTTTCACACTAAATCAAGTTCCAACTAAATCGGTTCCAAAGACTCCATATGAGATGTGGAGTGGAAAGAAACCTAGTTTATCTTTCATGAGGATTTGGGGTTGCGAAGTTTATGTCAAGAGACTTATCTCTGACAAACTAGCACACAAATCTGATAAATGTATTTTCGTGGGATATCCTAAGGAAACTAAAGGATATTACTTTTACAACCGAGAGGACAACAAAGTGTTTGTTGCCCGAACTGGTGTCTTTCTAGAGAAAGAGTTTCTCTCCAAAGAAATCAGTGGGAGTAAAATAAATCTTGAAGAAATTCGAGACCCAGAAAATAACACTGAACCAATAGTGGAACAAGAACAAGAACCACAAGGAGTTGTGGAACATGTTCAAAGTACACAAGCAACTCGCAGATCTAGTAGGTTACGATCCGAGCCCGAGAGATATGGATTTCTCGTAACGGATAGTAATGAGGTAGAAATCATTGAGAATGATGAACCGTCAACCTACCAAGAGGCGATGTCTTCTCCTGATTCTGACAAGTGGCTTGGAGCCATGGAATCCGAATTGCAATCCATGCAAGACAATCAAGTTTGGAATTTGATTGATGCGCCCGAAGGGTTATAGGCAAGTTCATGGTATTGACTATGATGAGACCTTTTCAGCCGTAGCAATGATCAAGTCTATAAGAATTTTGCTTGCCATTGCCGCATATCATGACTATGAAATATGGCAGATGGACGTCAAAACCGCTTTCCTGAATGGAAAACTCCAAGAGGATGTGTATATGACACAACCAGAAGGTTTTGAACAAGATTCTAAGGTATGCAAATTGCAGAGATCCATCTATGGATTGAAGCAAGCTTCTAGGAGTTGGAATCTCCGTTTTGATGAATCGGTCAAAGAGTTTGGTTTCATCAAGAACGAAGATGAGCCTTGTGTATACAAGAAGATTAGTGGGAGCATAGTGCTATTCCTTATTTTATATGTGGATGACATATTGCTCATTGGAAACGACATTCTTACACTTCAGTCTGTGAAGACTGGTTAGGAAAGTGCTTCGCAATGAAAGATATGGGTGAAGCCGCATATATTCTTGGCATTAAAATCTATAGAGATAGATCAAGGAGGCTACTTGGTTAAGCCAAAGTACATACATTGACAAGGTCATTAGAAGATTCCGTATGGAAAATTTAAGAGAGGAACCTTGCCCCGTGTTACATGGAGTTTCTCTAAGCGTTCTCAATGTCCTAAGACAAAAGATGAGCGTGAGAAAATGAATGATGTTCCATATTCTTCGGCAATTGGGTCCATCATGCTGGCCGAATTTGGTCTTTTATACACAAGTATGACCTATTCCAAATAGGAACCTTGTGTCAAATTATTCCAAAATTCGTTTCAAATCAAATTAGGAATCTGCCACCCGACAGCACTGTGCGGCCGCCCAAATCATCTGTGCGATCGCACAACTATCTGAAGCAAAACTGGTACACAAAACTGTCCTAAGTGTGCGGCATGGCCCAGTCGATACTGTGCGGTCGCCCCACTCTTCAGAATGTCCAGAATTTCAAAATCCAATATAGTCTTTTGTAAAGATTCGTTCTATTGTGTGTGACCCCTAGAGGGTGAAAATCATCATCTTCAAAGTTCGTGTTCAAGCTTTGTGATCGTGATCAAGTCTTCAAACCTCCACCAAAGACCAAGAGAATTTGATAGCCATCAAGGGTTAGTTTATTCCTTTATTCTTATGTTGTATTTGATTTAATCATATGAACGGATCCATGGCTTTGGGTTTCTTAAAATTTTAAATGCTAAATTCCGCTGCGCATGTTACTTGGAAACCCAACAATTTCTGGGTCATGTGATTTCTAAAGATGGGATTTCGGTGGATCCATCAAAGATTGAAGCTATAGTGGATTGGAAAAGACCCGAATCAGTGACTAGAAGCTTTCTGGGTTTAGCCGGTTATTACGAAGATTTATTGAGGGATTTTCAAGGATTGCTACTCGATGACTCAGTTGACTCGGAAGAATGTTCCGTTTGTGTGGACCGAGAAATGTGACAAGAGCTTTCGAGGAATTAAAGGAGAGGTTGACTACCGCACCGATCTTGACTTTGCCTAATGGGAGCGATGGCTAGTGATTTTTAGTGATGCTTCGAAAGAGGTTTGGGTTGTGTGTTGATGCAGAATGGGAAGTAATTGTTTATGCTTCGAGGAAGTTGACCCCTAGTGAACAGAATTACCCGACTCATGATATGGAGTTAGCGGCTATTGTTTGCGTTGCACAAGTGGAAACACTACCTTTATGGAGCGAAGTTTGAGATTTTTACCGATCACAAGAGTTTGATGTACCTTTTCTCCCAGAAAGAGTTGAATAACCGACAGCGCCGATGGATGGAATTATTGAAGGATTACGATTGTATGATTCTTATCATCCGGGAAGGCGAATGTAGTAGCGATGCGATTAGTAGAAAATCTTATGTGGCTTCGATGATGGTTCGAGAGTGGAAAATGCTTGAGGATGTTCGAGATTGGTCTCCTCGTTGAATCGATACATGGGGCTATTTTTGCGAACATTAGGGTGTCTCCGACCCTAATTCAGAGAATAAAGGAAGCTCAGAAAGAGGATCCCGAGTTGGTGAAGATAATGGATAAATTGAAGGAAAAGGAACTTCGAGGATTTTTCATTGAGTTCGAGTGGAGTTTTGACTTTCCGTGGTCGTTTGTATGTTCCGGATGTTGATGGAATTAAACAGAGAGTTCTGATGAGGTCACAAATCGAGGTATACTATTCATTCGGGCAGTACGAAGATGTATCAGATTTGAAGCAACAATTTTGGTGGATTAATATGAAAAGGGAAATAGCCGAGTATGTTTCGAGGTGTTTAAGTGTCAGCAGGTCAAAGCCGAGCATCAGAGGACCCGCGGGACTACTTCAGCCGTTAGAGATTCCCGAGTGGAAATGGGAGCATGTGACTATGGATTTCGTTACGGGACTACCTCGTACCCGTAGGAAGTATGACAGTGTTTGGGTAATAGTGGATAGATTGACCAAGAGTGCCCATTTCTTGCCTATTGACATCAGATATTCGATGGAGAAGCTTTGCGACCCTTTACATTGATGAGATTGTGAGATTGCATGGAGTTCCGGTTAGCATTGTGTCAGATCGAGACCCGAGGTTTACTTCTAGATTCTGGAAGGCGTTTCAAGAAGCTTTCGGTACAGATTTGCGATTCAGTACGGCTTTTCATCCTCAGACCGACGGTCAATCCGAGAGGACTATTCAGATTCTTGAGGATATGTTGCGAGCTTATGCGATAGACTTTTCCGATTCTTGGGATTCGCACCTACCGTTAGTGGAATTCTCTTACAACAACAGTTATCAGGCTAGTATCGAGATGGCACCGTTTGAGGCCTTGTTTGGAAGAAAGTGTATATCGCCTATTTGTTGGGTGAGGTCGGTGAAGCGAAAGTTTTGGGTATTGATTTGCTTCGGGATTCGGTTGAGAAAGTTAGAGTTATCCGGGATCGATTGAAAACAGCTCAGAGTCGACATAAGAGCTATGCAGATAACGAAGGCGAGATCTTAGTTTTCAGACCGGTGATTTGGTGTTCTTGAAAGTGTCTCCGAGGTGGGTATCGTAGGTTTGGGAGAAAGGCAAATTGGCTCCGAGGTTTATTGGTCCGTTTGAGGTTTTGGAAAAGGTTGGACTTCTTGCGTATCGTCTTGCGTTTACCGTCATCCTTAGACCGTTTGCACAACGTCTTTCACGTTTCTATGCTTCGGAAGTATGTTCATGATCCATCTCATGTGTTACCGAGGGTACCGGAGGATATTGAGCCCGATATGACTTGATGAGGAACGACCGGTTCCGGATTCTAGATTCCAAAGTCCAGAGTTGAGGAGCAAAAGCATTGCGTTGGTTCGATTCCTTTTGAAGTCTTTTTTTGACTTATTAGTTGTTTGTACATTAGTATATGAGTTGGAAGTGTTGGATTTTGTTGAAGTGTGTTTTGGGTTTGAAAATGGAAGAACCCATGTTGTTCTTCCCGATTTCTGGCAATTCTGAGGATTGGGCGGCCGCACAAAATAGTCTGGGCGATCCGCGCACCTTTCTGAAAGCTTTTGTCTTTGTTCTGAGGGATTTTGGGCGACCGCACGGTCCATTTTGGGCGGCCCCGCACAGATCTCTGAAAATTGACATTGTTGTTAAGTTGTGATTGAAGAAAACGTTTTGGTCTAAGCCTTGGGTGTCCTTCTAGTTGACCTTAGTGAACATTGTAGTACACTTTTAGTGATAGAATTGGGTCCTTGTGATCAAGTTTGTGTGTTTGAAAGTCATTAATTGTTAAGTTGGATTCTGGGAACCCCTATATTGTGTATTGTTGGTTGTCATTCATCTTCTTGGTGATTATTTGGCATGGTTCCCTACTTTGAATATCCTTTGTTGTTTATCGTGCTAGTATTTTATTACTTAGCCTTTACGTGAAATCCCAGCTGGTATTTTGTGTGTTGTTTGGGCGATGGGAAAGATTATAATGGCAAAGCCCAAGTTCCATTATAATGTTGACCATTGTTTTGCCCCTCTTTACCCTTTTCCAGATTGGCCTTGGAAAAGTCAAGTTAGCGTTCCTTGTGAATGTATCTAGCTAGCGGGCATGACTTTGTGTCATGGTCCTTGTCCTTTGTGACATTTTTATGGGTATTGGTTCGGGTACCGGGGTTTTCCTTCGGCTTTCATGCTATTATGAAGATGTTGATTGGTTGATAATTGAAGCTGCGCAGCGATCCTTTATTTGGATTGTCCCGGTTTGGAAACCTTGGCATATCCTTTGTTATGTGTTTATTTCCGCTGCCATCTGTTATGTGATAAATGCTATGTGCTTTGTGATATTTATTATTGCTTATTGCTTCGTGCATCGTAGCATGTCATGTAGTTGCATTAGTAACTTATGAGATTTATCACCCTTTTTCTTTTATCTTGTTTTTCCTTACCCCCCCCCCAGGTGGCTAAGGATTAGTCTCGTGATCACGAGGAAAGGAGAGGAGTCGAGTGTGGATCCATTCTTTTGGGGAAGGTTATTATAGGTTGTTTACATTATGTAAATGTGTAACCATTTTGGGATAGTTGTACCAAAACAATGACGTCACTAAGATTTGTATATTTGTATTTTGTGGGGCATAAACTTGTGTTTATGATAGTTGTAATTAGTTTTATATCATACTTGGTTTTTGTAAAACTTTGGATCATTACCCTTTGGTATCAAATGGAATTTTAACTTCAGTATTTCTCAGTTTTGGTTTTAGAGTCGACGTCCAGATCGCGGTCTCGGGCCCGCGGGGTCCGGGGTCGCGACAACCCGCGCACTCCGCCATGTTAATACTTGTACCTTGTACCTTGTACCATGTACCCTTATTGTCTTCGATTTAGTATTAGGGTCAAACAAAACTCTGCTATGCTCCCTTGTACATTATTCTCTCTCTCTCTCTCTCTCTCTCCTCTCTCTCTCTCCTCTCTCTCTCTCATGCATTGCATTGCATCATCCTAACATTAAAAACTTCTCTCTTTTCTCCTTAAAAAA